>OY288239.1:43958310-44170810 GCA_958450325.1 Agrostemma githago
CATCTAAAAGAAGCTAAAAATATTAGAGCTGAGCTGAGCTGAGCTGATAGGAGCTGGGCTGAGTTGATAGAAGCTGAGCTGGTCTGAAACAGGCTGAAAATAAGCTGAAAAGAACAGGGCCTAAGTCTACCCGCATATGAGAGTTTTTTTGCTCCCATACTACGAATTCTATTCACAATTTTTTCGGTGATAATCGAGCACTCTTGTTTGTTGGGTTTCCTAGTTTTAATAGGTAGTCCAAGATAAGTGAAGGGTAAGACACCTTCCGCGAATCCCGTAGCCAGCATAATCTCATCTTTGTCATCTTTTTTCATACCATTGAAGTAGATAGCAGATTTAGAGGAATTAATTGTCAGCCTGGAGGCTTTAGAGAAAGAAGCTAGAGCCCTTACAAGCAGCAAGATTGATTGAGCTTCACCCTTACAGAACACCATAAGATCGTCGGCAAATATGAGATGATTCAGTTTAAGTTTCTGGCATTTAGGGTGGTACTTGAAGGTCCATTTCGTCATAGTATACTTGATCAGCCTACTCAGGTATTCCATACAAAGAGAGAAGATCAAGGGTGATATGGGATCACCTTGTCGGAGCCCTCTTCTGCCTTTGAAATACCCAAAGCTAGTACCATTAAGGTTAAGAGTGTAATGTGGGGAAGTGATGCACGTCATTAGGAGTCTTCTGAAATGATCAAGGAAGTCCAGATGTTGCAACATGTCATCTATAAATCCCCATTCTACAGAGTCATATGCTTTTTGGAGGTCGATTTTGAGGAGGCATCGAGGGGAGGCAGGTTTTCTGTTATAATGCTGAATGACGTCTTGACATATTAGAATGTTCTCGAGGATAGATCTGTCTTGAATAAATGCCCTCTGATTTTCGTGAACCAAATACGGCAGAACCGATCCCAATCTTTTGCACAGAAGCTTGGATATGATTTTGTACGTAAGATTGCAGCAGGCTATAGGACGGAATTGGTTAACGGAATCCGGCCTGGCAATTTTAGGTATTAAGGTAATGTTAGTAGCATTCACCTGTTGTAAAAGATGGCCTGTGTTGAAGAAGTCATGGACAGCCGTCTTCTCCCACAATACTCCATGAGGATTTAAAGAAGCCACTCGTGTAGCCATTGGGACCTGGGGCCCTGTCATTGGGTATAGAGAACACGATACTTTTGATTTCTTCATCCGTAATTTGTTTGTTCAGGGTGCTACATAGTTCCTCATTATAGGTGAGGCCCAAATTGATAGCATCAGTTCTTATCCGTTCAGTTTTTCTGCTGCTACCCAGAAGGTTCTCATAATAGTTCAGAAACGCTGCTTGAATATCGTGGGGAGTGTTCTGGGTTCGCCCCTCCATGTCATTTATTTGCAATACCTTATTTTGGAATGATCGTTGCCTGACCACCCTGTGGAAAAGAGCCGAATTTCTGTCTCCCTCCCGAATCCAATGGGCTTTGGCCTTTTGATTTAGGAAGAGTGATTGCGCAGTCAGAAGTTCCATTAGTTTTCCAGCAGCCTCTTGCTCCTTAGCAATAAGAAATGCGTCGGAGTAATCTCTTTGAATTTGAAGTTGGATTTGATCCAACTCTTGTCGTGCTTGAGTAGTCCGGAACTCAATGTCGGAGTATGATCTGTTGTTTATCGATCTAAGACCTTGCTTAAGGCGTTTAAGCTTCTTGATGAGGATGAACATATGGGTTCCAGTAACCGTTTCCTCCCAATATTGTTGGACAGTAGGCAGAAATTCAGGATGCTCGGTTCACATATCGAAGGATTTGAAACTAGCTTTAGCCCTCGGAGCATCATTTTTGTTACAGCAGAATTGATAGATTCATGATCAATCAGGAATGGTCGAATAAGTTTCCTGATATGCAGGCTCATTTCTACCTTGAGGGGCTCTTTGACCATAATCAAATGATGTGATTGAAATGCTTGATAATGGGAAGTGATGTTTTGTTATATGTCTTGCTTGAATATTGATTATGATTGTGTTTCATACAATTTGTATTATGTATGTCTTACTCTATTTTCACATGACACTTCTATGAATCCATGATCTATGCTTTACTGTATTATTCACATGATACTCATATGATGTATGTATTACTTTATTCTATATAACCTACATGTCTTATATATTTAAATTGATTCGCATGTTAACTGAAATCACTTCATGTGTATCTCACATTGTATACATGTCGATTTGTAATGTGACATGCCTGCTTATCTGTTAATTAGATAGCCTAAAGATTGTACTACATTAATTATTCGTGGCCGTGTTAGGTGGACGGTTAGGTTACTCCCACTAAGTGGGACATGTATATTTAAATAGGCATTCAGGTTGACGAAACCTCGAGACTGGAGATGGGGGCATGCATGAGTGCAAGAGATACGGCTTAGCAAATAAGAGTGTCAACCTATAAATCTTGTAACACAAATTTTGTCAGACTATCGTATTTAGAAACTTGTAATTCGGTTTTCAGTTGTTGTATTTTAACAAACGGTTCATTTTTCGGTAAAAGACTCACTTGAGTCGACGGTTTTAAATTTTTACCACTTTTTAGGACTTAACTATTTCCGCCTTGCTAGTTAATGTCATTGGAAGAACTGAGTTGTTACAATCGACGTCTAAACCCCTTCAGGTGCCTAAGATGTCCGGGACATCCAGTTCTTCTAGAACCAGCAAGGAGAGTGTTCCATCCAGGACCCTAGTTCAAGGAGGATTACTTGGAGAAGCTTCCAGGGGTACAGCGTCGCCAGATTCGATGCAGAGTATGATCCGGGGAATCAACGCTCTGTGCCAGGCGGTGGAGACCCTGCAAAAGAACAACCAAGACCTAAAGGCCCAGATCTCAACGGTAATCAAACCTCCATCCACGCCAACTCAGCTACCACCAGGAATACTGCCTCTGATACCTAAAGGAGAAGCCAACATCCGTAGAGAACCAGACATCAGCAGGAGATCCATCAGAGCAATTCTCATACAAATGGTCACTAGGCTGGAACTAGGATTGGCTCCACCTGGCAAAATCATCGAACCCCGGGGGCTAGGTTGTTTGTCCTTTGATCGCACACCCAGCAGACTCTAAATCGCAGGTAACATCCTCTCTGACATCAAAAATCGTGAAACTAACTTACTATCTCTCGCAGGTACCCCTGTTCACCAAACACCAGAATGGCAATCTGCAACTCAATCAGGGGAAGTCACCCAAGTCAGCAATCCGTATCCTGGAGGAGTCTAGCCAGCACGAATCCCTAGAGGAGCATGGTCAGCAGCCACCCCCATCCATCAGATATCGGGATGGCAGCCAGGAGCTTCAACCAGCACAGCGACCCACGTCAGCAATCCGTATCCTGGAGGAGTTTGGCCAGCAGGAATCCCTGGAGGAGCACGCTCAGCAGCCACCCTAATCCAGCAGATATCGGGATGGAAGCCAGGAGCTCCAACCAGCACGGCGACCCAAGTCAGCAATCTGTATCCTAGAAGAGTCTGGTCAGCAGGAATCCCTCGAGGAACATGGTCAGCAGCAACCCCCATTCAATAGATATCGGGATGGTAGCCAAGAGCTCCAACCAGCACGGCGACCCAAGTCAGCAAATCATATCCTGGAGAAGTCTGGCCTGCAGGAATCCCTGGAGGAGCATGGTCAGCAGCCACCCCCATCCAGCAGATATCGGGATGTGTGGACATGACATATGTCCACCCCGACGCGGCCACGCGCGGGTTTGGGGAGGTGAATGAATCTCCATATGAGAATAGATTGAATTGAAATTTAAATCGAAGTGGAGTCGCCACCGAACTTTGTGGGAGTTCGGGCCCGTTCGAACCCACTCTATGTCGTATTGGGCCGTATACAAAATACGGCCCATTTCCGATTCCAGAGTTTATTGGGCTCGTCCCTTTGCATTTGATACCGATACCGACATTATCGGATATCGTGTATTGAATGACTCTCGTGCGCCAACGGTTTCGGGCATCCAGAAACCGAGGTTTTGAGTAAGGGGTGAGGGTACGTGTTGGGAAGCCCACGAAGGA
Organism: Agrostemma githago; assembly: GCA_958450325.1. Lineage (NCBI taxonomy): Eukaryota > Viridiplantae > Streptophyta > Magnoliopsida > Caryophyllales > Caryophyllaceae > Agrostemma > Agrostemma githago. The sequence goes on from OY288239.1 coordinate 43,962,346, forward strand.
CACCCAACCCCGCCCGCACATTGGCGGCCTCTACTAGGATATCGAATGATTTTCTAATACGCGCGTTAGTAGTTCGGTGAAAATGGATATGCAATTATTATTTTCCCTAAACATGCGAAAAATTGAAAGGGTTTCTATGTCGATTTAATGCAACTAAATCTAGCGTCGAAGTTAAATTTAGCATGCGAAGGTTCATTTTAGTACGATAAAATAAACAATAAATCAACAAGAAAAGCAACAAACTTGTTAGTAACGATATAACGATAATAACGGTTTGCGAAGATGTAGAATGATACGGAATGATGTAAATAGGATGATGCATGGTTTCGAAAAGTGATATTTTGCGTGATTGATTTGACACGTGTTGACCTAAGTCACAAAAAAACGTTAACGAGACTCGAATGGCCTTGTAGGACTCACGGCTTGGCGTGATAAAGGGCCACTCGATCGAGTCATTGAGGGACTCGACCGAGTGGACCTCTGAAAAGGCTTCTATCCCGTATTTTAGACCCTACTCGATCGAGTTATTGACGAACTTGACCGAGTGCACTGCCACTCGACCGAGTCATTGTGAGACTCGACCGAGTGGAGGTCGAAAAAGCATTCTGTCTCGTTTTTGGGGCGTCACTCGACCGAGTGGGCTAGGCACTCGATCGAGTGCCCCCTGTACGAACCTGGATTCGTTTTGCAACTCGTTATTGGTTTCGAAATTGCTTTTGATTTTGATGATTCGATGAGTTTGTTGAATCGGGCATAAATATTGTGGAATTTATACTCGAAACTTAACTTCGATACTCCTCATATCCCATATTCGATTATTAAATCGATATGGAATACTAGAGTGAAAGCTTAAAAAAAGCTTTAAGTCGTTTTAAGTTAACTAGCACGATATGAATGGATTTCCTCTGCGTTTAATAATGTCGTAATTCTAACGAATTGTAATGATAATTACTTTAGCGTTAACGAAAATCGCGTTAGTTAATTTATTTGACTAGATCGTTAGGTTCAACATCCAATTACGGAATTGGTATCGAATCTAATAGATCGATGCTTGAATTAAAAGACTTGATTCCCTCGGCTTCTCCAACATCGTAATGAATCCCTAGGGATTATGTGATGTCAGATCCGCGTCAACGTGTTTCGACCCATAAATGCTTGTTTTGAAAGTAGTTTGTAATTGATGAAATATGCGATTGAATAATGACGATGCGAACGAAATAAATATTATTGTTTAAGTTGACTTGTTTCAATAATCAAATGCTAGGGGTGTCAGGATAAGCGACCGGCAACGCTGAGTGCAATATTCTTGTATATTCGGGTTTCCTTATTCTGACATCCTTCGCACTCGACACAAATCCACAAGTATTTTAATGCTTTTAATACTAGTGATGTTAACGATATTACAATGCGAATAAAGTAAAAAAAGACAACGACGACGACAAAGACGACGCGCGACATGAGAGAGAAGGAGAGGGGAAAGAGCGGGGTTTTGCACCCTCAACTTACATGTTCTTGTTCTCGGACGGGACTCGTAGTTGTGGCTAGCACGGGAGTATCGAGATGTAATCTAAGTTATGGTGGTTTAGGGTTTGCCTCCTAAGTACTAGGGTTAGGGCTTGAGTGTATAGGATTAGGGCTTGATTAGGGTTTTCAAAAGTTGTTTGAAGTGTGTGCATGGAGGTGTAGATATAGGCATTGCCCGTGTACCCCGTCTAGGGTTACTCGACCGAGTAGCCCCTTGACTCAGTCGTGTGGCCCAAGCGCCTGCAGGCGGGCCTGAATGAGGGCCCACTCAATCGAGTGGAGCTGACACTCGATCGAGTGGTTCAGCTGGATCGAGTGGTCCGGGCTTTGGGCCTGGAATTGGATATTTTGTGGGTTTTGCTTTTGAGTTGGACTTTTTGATGTTTGTGTGGCCGTTTTTTGTGTGTCTTGGAAACGACTTTGACCGGGGTTGACCCAATCGCTAAAAAGTTGGTTTTATTTCCTGTGTCGGTTTTGACCCAAATTAGTCTTGTTTGACTGGAAACGACCCACTGGGCCTGAATTTGAGGTCATTTTTGTGAGATTTTTACTCCGTAAGAGCTTAAGCCAACAACTAACGGTTTTGAGCCGGTGTCCGAGCGCGTAGAAACACGTTAGCGTCCGATCATCATCGGGTGTTTTTTGGAAACTACCATAGACACCTGGCAGTCAAAATGCGGGTGTCTACAGAGTCCCCACTCTGACTGAGGCTTGGACAAGGCGAAAGTCAGAGTCGCTACCAGGCCAATCGAGGGTTGAAACCTGGCAGACTTCCGATCGGGTCGTTTATAGTCCATTACACTCGCGTGAAGGATCCGCCGGCCACAAGATAGATATCATACCTGAGCTGATGATAATACCTCCGTGGGGAATCGGACTTGTCGCATAAGTCCTGGGTGTGCCTATATGTGGGCCCATCCCGTACCATTCCAGGAAAATGCCGCCTCGGGCTTTCTGCTGGGGAGATATAGTGGGTTGCATGTCCCTGCTTGAATCGTACCTGTATAAGTTACGTAGAATTTTGCATGCAACACGTAGGTAGAAAATATGACTCGCGCTGGGGAAAAATGATTTTTGAAAATTTTGAAAATTGGAATTTTTTGAAATTTTTGACTGCAAAGAAGTTTAGGAAAGTTCGGGATGACTAATTCCCGGGCTAAGATTGGGGAATCTCGAGACGAGGCCTGTATGTTGATTTCCTGTTGGAATTTAGGAAAAGGAAGATATGGAAAGAGGGTTGCGAGGTTAATGCTATATATAGCCCTCCCTTGTCTTTTATTTTCTTCACAACCTCCTCTTAATTCATCCCTTCTCAAAAAGAAAGTCTCTTTTCAAGAACTTTAACCATGGGAATCGATCGATTGACCGTGATGTTGCAAGAATGGTCCCGTTGCTTTAGGGACACAGATTGGGTGGCTCTCAATCGGACGGGTATTACTCAGCTGTATCCATTCCGTCAGATGCGAGTTGATCGTTATTTCCTTGATGCCTGCTTGTCCTACTGGGACGACATATATCATGTCTTTGCCTTTCCCCGGGGAGAAGTTTGTCCTTTACCCAAGGAGATTGCTGCCGTGGGAGGATGGAACCCGATACTCTGACTTGCCATACCCTATTCGGTGTACGATCCAAGAAGAAAGCTGCGGGAATTTTTAGGACTCTCTCACAATGAAGTATCCCGTATGATGGAGGATGATAACATTTCTTTAATCGACTTGGCTGAGAAATTTATGAATCCTCACGATGTCCGGGTCAGACTGGTTCACAGCCGCAGGGCTTTTTCCTTCTGTATGCTCCATGTTTATGCTTTTGAAGGTCACATGGATTTATTGTCTTGTATGGGTAATGCTCGCCTTTTAACCGTGGTTGATTTGATGGAGACGGAGTACAATCCGGCTTGGCTTATCACGGGTGAAATTATCCAAGGCTTGGACAACCGCAAAAGGGATTCGTCATCCCGCTTGATCGGGAGTACTCGTTTATTGCAAGTATGTCGGATTTTTATTATTTCTCCAACTTCTCGATTTTTGATTTTTTTTCGCGATTTTTCTGCTGCAGTGGGCACTCGATCGAGTGCCCCCGTAAAAAAGCCCCTGTTCGTGTCAGAGATACCACTCGATCAAGTGTCCCCCAGGCACTCGACCGAGTGCCCTTAGGCGGACGCCTGTTTTGTTTAGGAAACTCATATTTTTGCCGTCTTTTTCAGATTTGGCTATACGAGAGGCTATCAGTGATAGATCCTCCTCTTGACGCGAGCAATTACCGTCACAACCAGGTGATGACGAGGAGACGGGCCATTGATTTTTCTCGCCAGATTACCCAGAAGTATTGGGACGAGGTGTTATCATTCCATGGTGGTCCGTTGATTCGATGGGTAGTGCCGTGGTGGCCCATCTATGTTTGGACAGGCTTGGACCCGAGGGACAGAGCTCGCTATCAGGTGATATTGTCTTTCGGGCAGACAATTCATCTTTCCCCGGACCGCATACTAAGGCAGTATGGTTGGACCCAGAGAATCCTGGAGATTGAAGTAGTTGTGAGTGACCCTACCCAACTGACTGATGTGATGTGCGATACCTGGATGCAAAGATGGTACACCCGACATACTTGGCCTATTCCCACATCTCGTCACTCCATCTGGGTTTCAGATTCTTACGTGAAGTGGACTAAAGCAGGCGATGCCAAAGCCCGAGCTGCTCTGAAGGTCGATGAAGCTTTTGATCTGCTGCGAAGGGAGCAAGCTAAAGACAATAGAGGCTTCTTCGACGAAGGTGACACTCCAGCTACTCTGGTTCGTCTGACGTCAGATCAGAGAAAGAAGACTAAGACTCAAACCGAAGGGTCTAGTGCTAGAGGTGCGCGGGGGAAAGTGAGCCCCCAGACTGACTTGGAGAGGAGACTGGGCCCAAGACTAGCAGTGTAGGACCGACTTGGGCCACGAGATAGACTACCCGAGCACGTGCGGGCTCGACTTAGACCGAAGACGATAGCAGAAGACCCGTTGTCGAAGAACTAACAGCGCTTTAACTGGTCCAAGTTGGTCGGGTTGACGAACTCGTTCCCGTCCAGGTCTGTCAGCATCACTGCTCCTCCTGATAGGACCTTCTTGACTAAATATGGCCCAGCCCAATTGGGTTTGAATTTTCCTCTTGGGTCAACCGGTAGTAGGGCACGAACCGATTTTAGGACCAGATCCCCTTCTTTGATGTTTCTGGGCCTAATTCTTTTGTTGAAAGCCCGTTGGATCCTCTTTTGATATATTTGGATATTGTTGAGAGCCCGAGACTGCCGTACGTCTAAAAGAACTAGCGAATCGTATCGGGCTTGGACCCAATCTGCTTTCGGTACTTGGCTCTCCAGTAAAATCCTTAGGGATGGTACTTCTAGCTCGACCGGTTGGACCGCCTCCATTCCATATGTCAGACAATATGGAGTTGCTCCGGTTGCGGTGCAAATTGACGTCCGATACCCCCAGAGAGCAAAAGGTATTTTGTCAGGCCAATCCCGGTAATTCTCAGCCATCTTTTTAAGTATGGTGACAATTGTCTTATTGGCCGCCTATACCGCTTCATTTGTTTGGGGTCGGTAAGGTGAAGATGTGCCTTTGAATTTTATATTTTGCCAGCAACGCTACAGTTTCAGCTTGAAAATGGGTCACGTGATCACTGATAAACTCGTGTGGGATCCCGTATCGGCATATAATCTTGTTCTGGATAAATTTGGCCACGTGCTTGGCGTTCAAGACACGGTATGACTCGGCTTCGACCCATTTGGTGAAGTAGTCGATGGCCAACAAAATGAAGCAGTGACCTCCCGTCCCGGAAGGGTGCACCTTTCCAATTATGTCAATACCCCATGTCGAAAATGGTCATGGTGATGTCATGGTATATAATAGGGAAGATGGCATATGCTGTACATTAGCAAAGATCTGACAATTATGGCAGTGTTTGACGTATAATTGACAGTTTGTTTCCATGGTGTTCCAGTAATATCCGAGCCTCATGATCTTCCGGGCTAGCATATGGGCGTTCTGGTCCGAATGAAGAAGCTACTAAAGAGTTCAATGAAGTCACATTAGCTCCTAATGGTCCTAGTTCAGCCACATTAGCACCTCCTACCAGCTTAGTAGTGTGCCTACTTCAATTGGTGAGCTAGCTCGTGTGTGGGTCGAGTAAAAGAGCAAATAGTCAAGGTCTTATGAAGGCATTAACTTGGGTTCACACTCATTCAAGCATGGGGAGTGCACCGGAGTTAAGAGGATGTTTGAGGCTGATTGTGTTCACATAGTGTGCACGTCTAATTGCTCCTTGTTAGCTTTGTTTTTAGCTCCTAGTTCACATGGGTGCCGCGTCTTAATGCTCTCTTGTTAGCTTTGTTTTTAGCTCCTAAAGCTTTGTTATTATCACCATGTAACTTTGTTATTATCACCTTGACCAGCCAGGTTTAAGGACACTTTGTAGGCTATATATAGCCGTAAACTTTGATGAATAAAACACACAAGATTTATACACAAAACTGAGTAAAGCATTGCTTTCTTTTACGTCCTTGTTGCTTACAAGACAAAGTCTAGAGTTAGTCGCGTTACAAGCTCTAAACTCGCTACTTCAATCGCGTGTTTGATTTAGCACCCGCTTTGTTGAAGTATAGGTCTACTTCACTAAGCATACTATCCCTTGGTTACGGTTTATTCATCATCACAAACTATCCTTACAATCTATTTTGTTGCTTTTGTTTACGTGCATTTCAGAATACTATCAACCTTCACGTTTTTGTTTCAAAGTTCATCTTAACTCACATCACGTTCATATGCGGACCGTTTTCACCATCGTGTACTTCGGCCATAACCTTTTCGGCCTGTATTTTGTCGATACACAGGAGGAGAGCCCCCTGTGTCGTCTTTTTTTATAACTGCCCGTCGTCCGTACGAACAAATTGGGTGGCCAATCTTCGCAAGGCCTTCTTGGCCCGGTTTTCAGTTCCCGGGGGATATTCTCCCGTTGCCAAGTAGGTTAGGACGACCTAATGCCAAGGTTCTGGATTAGTTATCTCGATATCCTTAATGGCGTGGATATAGGTCGGCTCAGACCGTCTTTCAACGTAGATTGGCATGCTAGTTAGATGCTCCGGTATGTTTAGCAGGGATGCTAATTTGGAAAGTGCGTCTGCAAACTGATTTTCTTCTCGGGGTAGGTGGATATATTCCACCTTCTGGAATTGTTTCTCTAAAACCCTTAAGCCACGAGATTGGCGTTCCGAGTTTTCCATTTTTGGAGCGCTTGATTGATGACCAATGATGAATCACCGTGGACCCGGAGGTTCGTTACTCCTAGATCAACGGCGGCTTGCAACCCATGAATGCATGCTTCATATTCGGCTGCGTTGTTGGTCACGTCAAAGTCCAATTTGATGGATAAGGGAGTGTGCTCCCCTTGTGGTGAGATTAACAGAATTCCGACTCCAAATCCTCGGAAGTTGGATGCCCCGTCAAAATACAAATCCCATGTTTCGATATCGGTATGGAATATGTCTTCATCAGGAAAGGCCCAAGTATCGGTGTGTCCCTCTTCAGATATCGGACTGTCGGCAAGGAATTCCGCCACTACCCGGCCTTTGATGGCTTTTAATGGCACAAATTTGAGGTCAAACTCTGCGAGCATCAAAGTCCATCTGGACATCCTGCCATTGAGGATGGGCTTCTCAAATAGGTACTTGATAGGATCCATTTTGGATAAAACATGTACCTCATGACTAAGCATGTAATGTCGGAGCTTTTTAGTGGCCCAAACCAGAGCTAGACACGTTTTTTCGAGCATTGTATACTTGCATTCGTATTCTAGGAACTTTTTTGTAGTAAATAGCCCGTTCTTCTGAATTGACTGTCTGGGCCAGCATAGCCCCCATGGCTGTCTCGGTCGTTGTTAGGTATAACGACAAAGGCAGACCGGGTTGAGGTAGCATTAATACCGGCGGTGCAGACAGGATCTCCTTGATTTTGTGAAAAGCCGTTTGACATTTATCATCCCATAGTACCTGTTCTCCTATCTTCAGTTTTTTGAAAATGGGCTCACATATTTTGAAATGAATTGGCTGATATACTGGACTTTCCCGAGAAACCCCCTTATTTCTTTTTCGGTTTTGGGTGGCTGCATCTCGGTAATGGCCCTGATTTTAGCTGGGTCGACCTCGATGCCGCGTTGGCTAACGATATGGCCCAGTAATTTGCCCGACGTTACCCCGAAACTGCATTTTTGAGGGTTCAGTCTCATATTGTATTTACGCAGCCTGGTGAAGAATTTTCTTAGGGCCATGATGTGCCCGCTTTGATCTTTGGACTTGACGATCATGTCGTCCACATAGACCTCCACTTCTTTGTGCATCATATCATGTAATAAAGTAGTGGCGGTCCGTTGATAAGTGGCCCCGACATTGATGAGCCCAAATGGCATGACGGTGTAATAGTAAGTACCCCAAGGTGTAATGAAGGTGGTCTTACTCATATCCTCTTCTGCCATTTTGATTTGATTGTATCCGGCATACCCGTCCATGAATGATAGAAGGGCATGATCGGCCGTGTTATCCACCAGTATGTCGATGTGTGGTAACGGAAAATCGTCTTTTGGGCTGGCCTTATTAAGGTCTCGGAAATCTACACATACCCGCACCTTGCCGTCCTTCTTGGGTACCGGCACGATATTTGCGACCCAGTCTGGATATTCAGACACTTGTATGAAGCCCACTTTAAATTGCTTGTCGACTTCTTCTTTGACTTTCAGAGACCATTCGGGTCTCATTCGTCGGAGTTTCTGTTTTACCGGTTTGCACCCATCTTTGATGGGTATACGGTGTTCAGCTATTTCCCGGTCTATCCCCGGCATGTCCTTGTAGGACCATGCGAAGACGTCTTTGAACTCCTGGAGGAAGTCTGTGAACTGTTTTCTCTCCTCTGGATCTAAAGATAAGCCCAACTTAAGAATCAGGGGCTCTAAAGTGGTTCCCACATTGATGGACTCGGTTTCTTCAATTTCCGGATCTCGGGACTCCCTTTGTTCGAGCTGTTCGATAAAATACGGAGGTAGAGGTACCTGTCCGTCGGGTTTCTCAATTTCATTGCATATAAAATTTTTGAATTTGAAAGAATTTTGGAAATAAGACAAGTCGTAAGCAGAACGGTTATCGTTATTATTATTAATGGTAAATTTTGAGAAAAGTTCGAATAGAGCGGCCATCTGATCGTTGGTCAGTGGCGGGATAGGGAGTGCTCTCGGGATAGGCCTCGAGACTCTAGTGGATAAGGGAAGAGGGGTTACAGACTCGACTCTAGCACCAGACCCTCTAGACTCACGGCTTGGCGTGATAAAGGGCCACTCGATCGAGTCATTGAGGGACTCGATTGAGTGGACCTCTGAAAAGGCTTCTATCCCGTATTTTAGACCCTACTCGATCGAGTTATTGACGAACTCGACCGAGTGCGCTGCCACTCGACCGAGTCAGTGTGAGACTCGACCGAGTGGAAGTCGAAAAAGCATTCTGTCTCGTTTTTGGGGTGCCACTCGATCGAGTGCCCTCTGTACGAACCAGGGTTTGTTCTGCAACTCGTTATTGGTTTCGAAATTGCTTTTGATTTTGATGATTCGATGAGTTTGTTGAATCGGGCATAAATATTGTGGAATTTATACTCGAAACTTAACTTCGATACTCGTCATATCCCATATTCGATTATTGAATCGATATGGAATACTAGAGTGAAAGCTTAAAAAAATGCTTTAAGTCGTTTTAAGTTAACTAGCACGATATGAATGGATTTCCTCTGCGTTTAATAATTTCGTAATTCTAACGAATTGTAATGACAATTATTTTAGCGTCAACGAAAATCGCGTTAGTTAATTTATTTGACTAGATCGTTAGGTTCAACATCAAATTACGGAATTGGTATCGAATCTAATAGATCGATGCTTGAATTAAAAGACTTGATTCCCTCGGCGTCTCCGCCATCGTAATGAATCCCTAGGGATTATGTGATGTCAGATCCGCGTCAACGGGTTTCAACCCTTAAAAAATGCTTGTTTTGAAAGTAGTTTGTAATTGATTAAATATGGGATTGAATAATGACGATGCGAACGAAATAAATATTATTGTTTAAGTTGACTTGTTTCAATAATCAAATGCTAAGGGTGTCAGGATAAGCGCCCGGCAACGCTGAGTGCAATACTCTTGTATATTCGGGTTTCCTTATTCCGACATCCTTCGCACTCGACACAAATCCACAAGTATTTTAATGCTTTTAATACTAGTGATGTTAATGATATTACAATGCGAATAAAGTAAAAAAGACAACGATGACGACAAAGACGACGTGCGACGCGAGAGAGAAGAAGAGGGGAAAGAGCGGGGTTTTGCACCCTCAACTTACATGTTCTTGTTCTCGGACGGGACTCGTAGTTGTGGCTAGCACGGGAGTATCGAGATGTAAGCTAAGTTATGGTGGTTTAGGGTTTGCCTCCTAAGTACTAGGGTTAGGGCTTGAGTGTATAGGATTAGGGCTTGATTAGGGTTTTCAAAAGTTGTTTGAAGTGTGTGCATGGGGGTGTATATATAGGCATTATCCATGTACCCCGTCTAGGGTTACTCGACCGAGTAGCCCCTTGACTCGGTCGAGTGGCCCAAGCGCCTGCATCCGGGCCTGAATGAGGGCCCACTCGATTGAGTGGAGCTGACACTCGATCGAGTGGGTCAACTGGATCGAGTGGTCCGGGCTTTGGCCTAGAATTGGATATTTTGAGGGTTTTGCTTTTGAGTTGGACTTTTTGATGTTTGTGTGGCTGTTTTTTGTGTGTCTCGGAAACAACTTTGACCAGGGTTGACCCAATCGCTAAAAAGTCAGTTTTATTTCCGGTGTCAGTTTTGACCCAAATTAGTCTTCTTTGACTGGAAACGACCCACTGGGCCTGAATTTGAGGTCAGTTTTGTGAGATTTTTACTCCGTAAGTGCTTAAGCCAACAACTAACGGTTTTGAGCCCATGTCCGAGCGCGTAGAAACACGTTAGCGTCCGATCATCATCGGGTGTTTTTTGGAAACTACCATAGACACCTGGCAGTCAAAATGCGGGTGTCTACAGGATGGCAGACAGGAGCTCCAAAGAACACGGCGACCCAAGTCAGCGATCCGTATCCTAGAGGAGTCTGGCCAGCAGGAGTCTCATTTCAGCAAGCAACAGGGTGGCAATCTGGATCTACGATCATCGCCAGACCATTGCCTAACCCCCAAAACAATCAGTATCCTGGAGGAACATGGTCAGGAGGTACACCCCTTGGCTTCTTTCCACCTGTCTGTAGCACTCTTGCAGGAACTGGTAGCACCGTGAACCAGCAGTACCAGGAACTGAGGGACCTGATCAACAAGATTCCAGAAAATGCCTCATCCTCTAGAAAGAGCAGCAAGAGATAACTACATAGACTCTCCTATCACCGACGACCTAGCCTGCATCGCCGTGCCCAAAGGATTTGTGCCACCAGCCATGACACTCTATAATGGTACCGCAGACCCGTTGGATCACATCAACCAGTACAAGCAGAAAATGATGGTGGTAACAGCAGTAGTACCCCTGAAGGAGGCATGCATGTGCAAGGGATTCCGCTCCACCTTGTCAAGAGCAGCTTTGCAGTGGTTCGTTAGTCTGCCCAGCCGGAGTATCACTTCCTTTGCAGACCTAGTTAACGCCTTCAACCAGCAGTTTGCCACCTGCAGAAAACCAGAGAAGCAAACCAACGACCTATACCGTGTGGTGCAGAAGTTTGAGTATTCCACGCGTGATTTCCTTAACAGGTTCAACGAAGAGAAGGTGACCATCCCCAGTTGCGATGTAGCAACCGCTATAGAGGTCTTCTGCCAGGGACTCCGCCAGGATTCAGATCTATACAAGGACCTCACCAAGTGTGCATGCACCACATTTGAGGATGTGTAGACAAAAGCATTGGTAGCCATCAGGCTGGAGGAGGATTCAGGTCCCAGAAGAGCTACTTATGATCCAGCAGAGCTACTTAAGAACCTGGAGAACCCCTCTTCCTGTATTTATCCGTGACTGAGGTAGCAGTACTAGTTAGCGCGGTACTAGTACAAGAACATGAAGGAGCGCAACATCCGGTATACTATATCAGTAAGTCTCTGCTTCCTGCAGAGACCAGGTACACGTCGCTTGAAAAACTCATACTTTCACTTGTTACAGCATCTTATAAACTGCGACCTTATTTTAAATCACACTATTTCTGTGATAACCAACTATCCACTAAAAACTATTATGAGGAAACTTGAGTTGTCAGGAAGAATGACTAAGTGGTCCATGCACCTGAGCGCTTTCAACCTGAAGTTCATCCCCAGAACAACAATAAAGTCTCAGGCGCTAGCAGACTTCGTATCCGACTTCAGCCCAACACTCCAGTCCCAGGCAAGAAAAGACATCCTAATCCTGGATGAGGACAAAGGAGAGCAGATCTGGAAGCTGAATGTGGATGGTGCCTCCAACATGAGAGGATCTGGGGCAGGGTTAATCCTTAGGTCACCACAGGGAGACCTCATAGTCCAAGCAGTTCGGTGTGAATTTCGAACAACAAATAACCAAACTGAATACGAAGCCCTAATCCTAGGCCTCTAACTGGCTCTGGACCTCAAGATCAGGCACCTGGAGATGTACAGTGACTCCCAGCTCATAGTCAACCATGTGAATAGCTCTTATGCATCAAAAGACTCCAAGATGTGGGCCTATCTGGAGAAGCAAACGCCCTAGCCACCCTGGGGGCAAAGTTCAAGCCTGGAGCAATCTCCACCATACCTATTGTCCACGTCCTGGGGCCAGCAATCCAGAAGAATCAAGAAGCATCTGGAGGAGGCAATGACAGGACCCGATGGCTGCAAGAGGCAGGAATTTTCAGCACCACAGCCAACCAGGGAGAGACCCCAGGCTGGAGGAAATCTTACCAGGACTGGCTACAGGATGACATGCTGCCAGCAAACAAGAAGGAAGTCAAAGGCTTCAAAATGAAAGCATCCAAATTCACCCTCATTGATGGCATCCTATTTAGAAGATCACTTGCTTGACCATACTTAAGGTGTCTGGGTCAGGAGGAGGCAGAAGCTGTTTTGCATGACCTCCACAATGGTGAATGTGGAAATCATGCAGGAGGCAGGAGCCTATCCAATAAGGCACTCCGCCAAGGTTACTTCTGGCCAACGATGCGTAAAGACGCAGTGGAGCACGTCAAGAAGTGTGACGCATGTCAGACGCACGCACCAGTCAACCACCAACCTGAAGAACCATTACACCTAGTGATTTTGCCTTGGCCCATTATGAAGTAGGGAATGGACATCATTGGCAGCTACCCAGAGCCCCCAGAAAATAAAGTTTTTATGTTAGCCATGACAGACTACTTCTCTAAGTGGATAGAAGCATAGACTTTCCCACAGGTAACAGAGAGACAAGTTATATCATTCATAAAACGTAACATTATCTACAGGTTAGACATTCCCTCAGAAATCATCTGCGACAACGGATCCCAATTTATTGGCAACAAGATGGAGGCCTATTGTGCCAGGTGGAATATCACACTAAGCAAGTCTACCCCCATAAATCCTTAGTCTAATGGTCATGCGGAGCCCAGCAACAAAATTGTGATAGACAACCTGAAAAGAAGGCTGGAGGAGGAAGGGGGCAGATGGGCAGAGGAACTTCCCTTGGTGCTATGGTCTGCCATAACCACACCCAAAGTGGCTACAGGATAGACACCATTCAGCCTGGTCTTTGGTGTTGAGGCGGTCATTCCTTCAGAAGTAAGTGTACCTACCCACAAATACGGTTGCATAACAAAAGACAAGAATCATGTGGAGATGACAAACAACTTGGATACCATAGACGAGCTCAGGATTGATGCTCAAATAAAGATGGCCTCCTACAGGCAAACAGTCGCCAGAAGTTACAACAAGAACGTCAAAGTCAGAGTCCTGCAGGAGGGAGACCTAGTTCTCAAAAAAGTCTTCTAGAACACCAGAAACCAGCAAGCAGGGAAGTTCGCCTACAATTGGGAAGGGTCCTACCAAGTTGAGTAGTTGGGAACATCATACACTTGAAGAAATATTTCTTTTAAGGGGCCAATGTCACCAGAAACGTGGGCCAATGTCGCCAGAAACAAGGCATCTATTCTGCCAGATGTACCTCCACCAGGTTCTAGGTTTTGCCTCATCAGATACTTCATAACATACATTCACTTTTTTATTGCTTTAAATAAATAAAGCTTTTACAATTGTTTTTTGAATGATTTATTTAATTTACATAAAGCTTTTTGTTTTTTGAATGGTTTATCTTATTTACATAAAACATTCTGTTTTTTGAGTGCTTTTACGTAAAGTTTTTTGTTAACTTACATAAATTTTTTTTGGAACAATTTACTCATTTTCTGTTGGCATTAAGAAAGAAAATCTGGTGGAGTGCATATTTTTCTACAGAAGGCGTGCGTTTGTGACTAAGTGCCTACAACCGGGACATTACAGTCTCCCGCACCACTTAGCACCCACGCGAAGCGTGGCTCCTCTGACTGAGTGGGCGAACAAAATCCCAGAGCCACCATCTCAAAAGGTCGACCATACAAACACAATTCATGCAAACACACGACAGACGGTTGCAAAACAAAACTACTACAATCAAGTACGATCAAATTCAGGCATAACATACAGTCGCACATCGGAAAAATGACATTACGAAAGCTACTTCGATTTCACACAATGAAAGTTAAGGCACAAAGTGCCACAAAAGGCTAACACACTTTGCTTCGCTGATCAAAAACAAAAGTACTGCAGATAAAGTCTTACAGAAGTTCACACTACGCAGGGTTCACAAGCCGAAAACAGAGTACAATATAAGAGGAGTAGCATCACTCCAGCAGAACTTGGTCCACAGCTTGGACATTCTCCTCTGGTGGAGGTGGAACTATAACACATCCTCCTGCAGAAACCTGAGTCTCTGGATAATTAAGATGAATAGCAGCAGAACCTCTCCCAGGATCATCAGCGGCATCCTCCTGCTCCACACCCTCTTACCCATCAGCCTCCTGGTCAACAATGGGGAATCAACGGACTCCTTCAGATCCTCCGCCTCCACATCAGAAAGAGCATCAAGGTCAGGAGCCACAGGAAATTCCTCATCCAGTCGCTTCTTCTCTACAACCAAGTCCCATTGTTTGTGCTTCTACGCCAGATATTCCTTGATCATCTCAACCCTGGTATACTGGTCCGGCCAAGCAAGAGCATCTCTAAGAGTCTTCTTCAGCCCAGCATTCTTCCCCTACAGGGAAGAATTGGCATCCAGGGCTTGGCCAAGATCATTCCTTGCCTCCACTAGATCTGCACTAAGATTTTGTCTTTTGCCAGATTGCTCTACCAACAATCCGCGAACCAAAGTCTAACTCCTTCAGAGAACTTTTTTTCTAGCACAGACTTGGAACCAGGAAGTAGCATCTGGCCCAGAAGAGCAATGACCTCTGCAGACTTGGACGTACCGAAGCCTTCAGGAAATTTGAGCACCACTCCAGTAGGAACATCATCAACGGATCTGGGAGCAGAATAAGAGAGAGGCTCGGTAAGATCTACCACTGACTTTCCTCTTGGAGGCCACCTTAGTAGCAACGACCTGCCCTCTAGCAGCCACAACTTGCTCTAGGGTCACACGAGGCTTAGCGGATCCTGAAGAAGGGGGCAAGCGAAAATAAGTACCATGGAAATCCGAGGTCAGGCAAACTTAGCCAAGCATGGACATATCTTACCCGAAGACATGTTCTCACCAGACTCTTCCTTTTTCTTCTGGAGAATGAGAGGAAGGATCACCTGTGGAAGGATAG
Organism: Agrostemma githago; assembly: GCA_958450325.1. Taxonomy (NCBI): domain Eukaryota; kingdom Viridiplantae; phylum Streptophyta; class Magnoliopsida; order Caryophyllales; family Caryophyllaceae; genus Agrostemma; species Agrostemma githago. The sequence continues at coordinate 43,977,752 of OY288239.1, forward strand.
AGAAAATTGTGAAATGTCCTCTCCTCTGGGTCTAGGCCGAATAGTCGGGTCAAAGAATCAATCGTCACGCAAACCGTCTACAATCCAAGCAAACAGAAATTCCCGCCTAAGATGAACTTACCCGGGAATTTCGGGGCATTTTTTTGGGATAAAAATCCGCATCCTCGGAATTACGACGTGGCACGCTATAATCGGAAAGTCAAGAAGTCAAAGGTCAAAGGTCAAAGGTCAATATTACTAAATGTCGTTGGGCCAGTTTAAATCCGAAGCAACACAAGATTATGGGCCAAGAAGTATTACAACAACATTATTTAGCCCACTAAAGACAGCAGCCCATTGAGAAGCTCAATGCATGCACAGGAGGAAAGGGTCAAGGAACTAACTCCTAAATTTGAGGGGCTGTTCCTGAAGAAGAGGTGAAGATTCAAGAGGAGAGCAACAAAAAAACCTTAGACGGAAGTAATTTTATAAAAAGGCAAGATAGGGGAAAACACATTCGACCCATCTTCAACATATCAACTCCAAGTAAAATTACAGCATAGTACTCCCTAGTTAATCATTATTAATATCGGCACTTGTATTTTTGATTCCTTCCTCATTCTTTTGGTCATAGTAGAATATTGGCAGGATTCCGACTCCCCCCGCGGTTTTTCCCACATCGGGTTTCCTCGTCACCAAAACTTACCGTGTCATTTTCTCTTTTCATTTTTGTACTATTCTTTGCTTATTCGTATCGTCACGACATCATTAATCCGTAGTATAGGTCGATCGCTTAAACCGCTACCAAAACCGACAACCCGGTAAAATTTTACCAAAACAAATATTATGAATATCGTTCGCCCTCAGTCAAGTTGAAAACTCGTCGAGTATAAATTCTGGATGACTTTGTTGAATTGCATCTGCATCATCTTCAAAGTATTCATTTTCTGGAACATCATAGTGATGGCGTGGATGCGTTTTGATGACCATGAGCCAGTTTGGGTCAATCCCATCTTTAACATAAAAGACTGGTTGAGCTTGAGACAAGAGAATAAAAGGCTCATTTGTATGCAATCTTCTTTTAGCGTTTACACTAACAAAACAAAATTTGTCAACCTTCACACCTCCACCTTGATTATGTACATCCCACCAATCACAACGAAAAAGAATAACTCGTTTACCACCCAAATATTTTAGAGAAATTATATCTTGCAGAACCCCAAAATAGTCATGTTCAAACCCTTTTACCATAATGCCACTATTCTGGTGTCTCCTCTTTTTTTCAACTTCCCCGATATTAAACCTGAAACCATTTGCTAGAAATCCTTTGAAACATTGGACACCCTTCAATGGACCTAAAGATGACGTTTGTAAATCTGTAAGCACTTGATCGTCCTCATCATTTGATAAGCTTGACACCTAGTTAAGAAAATGTTTGTTAACTAATATTGTTACATTTAGAGTATAAAATAATAATTAAACTAAGTGATTGATATCGTCATTACCCGATTACGGAACCTTTCAAATAAATCTCCATCGAACATGCCTTCACAATATTCACTAAAAAAAAGTATAAACAATTAAAATCATTACATATGTAGTATTTCAGGCCAAAGGTTAATTCATGAATAATATTTTTATATATACCTCACATATGATTAAGCTTCCTCGCAATTCTTAAGAACATATTTCCGAGCCTGCATTAATTCTGTGTTTGTAAGGACTCATGTTTTAGCTTTACCTAAAGGGATGCCCGATGGTTTGAATATCGCTATACCCTTATAGACTTTGATTTCAATATCTGCATTTCTCTCACTTTGGTTGAATTTTGTCTCATTTTCACCAAGGTCCTTTGTATAATAAAGCATGCATTCTTCAGTAATATATCCTTCAGTAATCGAACCTTATGGTCTATTCTTATTACGAACATAACATTTAAACCTGCATAGAAGCCTAAGAAATAATATTTAAAGCTTTAGTTTTAATTCTCTACGTATAATGAAAGAAATGAATAATGCTATTAAAATGAATATACCTTTCTACAGGATACATCCAATGATATTGTACAAGTCCGGCTATTTTTGATTCTACGGCCAAATGAACACACAAGTGCACCATAATATCGAAAAAAGAAGGAAGAAATATTTTCTCCATCTCACATAATGTAAGAATAATATGTTCTTGGATGCGATCTAGCACTTCTAATTTCAACGTCTTTGAACACAACTCCTTCAAAAAAAGTACTCAATTTCGAAACGACTTCATAAACCTTTGGTTGTGATACTCCACGAATAGCAAATGGCAATAATTGCTCCAAAATTACATGGCAATCATGAGATTTAAGTCCCCATATCTTACGGTTATCTAGATTTACTATTTTTGACCTGTGCAAATTGCACAAATTGATGGAAATATAGGGTCACTATAGGGGCGATATATAACTAGTAAATACACGTTGTTGTGTCGTGGTATGAAGGCCATTGAATGAGAAACGAAATCGCCCCGACTACGGTACAAATCGGAATGGGCGTCGTCCCCCAAGGTCACACAACACTCCTAAAAGATTGTGTACTCAACCATTAGGAGTTGGAACTCGATGGTATACTCAGAATTTATCAAGAGATTTGGATGATGAAGTATTTGATGTATGTGTCTCATGCTCATTCTCTTATATCACCTTATATAAGATTACATGAGACTAAAATCAAAGGGTATCCAAGGCAATTTATGATTGGTAATGAATTGTCATTAATATGAACATAATGATATTCATAATCATCATGAAAATTGGTGTCAATGTGCTACTTAATGGGAGATACCCTTACAATGCAACAATGATCAACCTATTGTCTTTGCATTATTTCTAACAATCCCCCACTAATGCAAATGACAACCAATAACAAAAATTCTGAGCATATGAAAAGGTTGACACTTAGACGTTAATATCTTTCGATTTGAATTAACGTATTAGTGAAATGAGTCAACAACTTACTTACAACAAGAGAATATCTTTCGATTTGAATTCCTTATTGAACTTCGGTTGAATTATCCTCACAACACATATCATACCTTAAGTTCCACACGAGTTCCGCAATACGATTCAACAAATTTATGGCCAAATGAACCTTGGGATTTTGATGAGTGCTCTGGAAATAACTCAATCTCTCATAGAAGGAGGCCAGCCCTTCACACTCACTTAGGTGATTCTATCAAGGATATCCCCACATAACCCACTCACTTATGAGGTATAGAATCATTAAGAGCTCTAAAGCTCAACCTCTCAATACTACGTACGGTGAATCCATCAAGTCCTTCACAACAGGACCACCCAAACATAGTATATAGATTCATTAAGAGAAATATCTCAACCTCTATCATTACGGTGATCTTATCAAGTCCGTCTCACAAGGACCACCCAAATTTGGGCTATAAGATCATTAAAAGCTATATGCTCAACCTCTATCAAATACACCAAATTATATTTGATGATTTCAACTCCCTCAAATTTGCATAATACATGTGTGTAATTCACTACACATCATTTTTAGCAATATGAAGCTGAAATTAACATCAAACATTACATATAACAATTGATGCCCCCACAATAATGCAATAAATATTAAGTTCTCAATCACCATGCATTACCCCGATAAGGTTAAAAGAGCAAAATAATACGCATACATAATACATAAAATTATAGCAGTCTTCTCGATAGACTTATAATAAAATTATTATAAAGATGAAAGCTTACTCATGATCATTGTGCATCTCACATTCTCACCTTATGATCCAACATCTTTATAAATATCCAACATGTTGCAATATTTGCAATTCTCAATATTGCACCATATATACATCATCATTCTTATATTAGAGAACAACGATCTCGATGATTGTTTCACTTATATTTTCTTTTTGCAAATCCTCAAATTAAAATATATATCTTTTACTCACATAAAATCATTCATCATAATCTCATAGTGTGGTGTAAGCCAAATATACAACATAAATAAATGGACCTTACGCAACCATTATTTATTGACTTAGTCAACAAATTAAAACTCTTACATTTGGTTCAATTATTCATGTATAAAACATGCTATCGATCATCACTTTCCCCTACAATTAGAGATATATATACTCTTCACAATTTATAAGATATCAACTCTAAAATTGATGCATGAATAATTTTATCAAATAAGTTGAATGACTTCCCCACATGTTGTCACACCACGAAATAGTAACAAACATAATCGTTCAAACAAAATATACAAATTATTCATTCATTAATCATCCCAACTTTTAGATATCAAATAATTGTGTCTGACAATTTATCTATTTCATAATCTATTCTTAGAGTAATTTATCAAATAATTCATCCAATTATTTAATACATACTTGATCAAGATTATGTATGTCATTAAAAATAAAATATTTTAACCCCCACATATAGCTTATTTTGCTCAAGTGAGCATTGATGCGTCTCTAGTGTTGATGTGAGTTGATATGAACTTTGAAACAAGAATGAGATATAAGATTAGTAAACTGATTTGGACGTGAAACAAGTAACCAAAACAGAAAGTAAAGGATAGTTTTGAGCGTGAATGAACCGTAACCAAGGATAGTATGCTAGGTGAAGTAGACCTATACTTCAACAAAGCGGGTGCTAAATCAAACAACGCGATTGAAGTAGCGAGTTTAGAGCTTGTAACGCGACTCACTCTAGACTTTGTCTTGTAAACTACAAAGACGAAACAAAGAAAGCACAAAGCTTAACTTTACTCAGGTTTTTAATTTGCAAATTGGATGTTCTTTATTCCTTCAAAATGGCCGGCTATTTATAGCCTACAAGACCCTTAAAACCGGTTGGTTAAGGGTGACAATAACAAAGCTAGACTAATGTGAACTAGGAGCTAAATACAAAGTTGGAGCTAATAACAAAGATGTGTGAACTTGGAGCTAATAACTATGCTAAGTGAAGAGTAATCAGCCTTGGTCTTCTTGTGTGAACATGGGGATGAAAACAAAGCTTGAGTAGGAGTAATGAGGCGCGGCAATGGTGTGAACATGGAGCCAAAAACAAGGCTAACAAGAGAGCCTTTAGCCCGTGTACACCATGAGAACACAACCAGCTCCAAGACCTTCTTGACTTCAGTCCATTACTCATGCTTGAATGATTGTGAGCCTAAGTTAATGTCTTCACTTTACCTTGATTAGTTGCTCCTTTATTCAGCTCAAATTCGAGCTAGCTCCATTATTGAAGATGACTTCTTTTTATTGCTAAACTAGCTGGCCAAAACTTAAGTAGGAGCTAGTATTCTTTAGTTGAGCTCTTTAGAACTTCCTTACTTGGATTGGTAGCTCCTTGATTCGGATCAAGTGTGAAGTTAAATTCTTCTTTCAAATGTATCCAAAATAATTTACAAGACAAGTACACCCACGTGCCTTTTCAAAACATTAATAAGGATACGAAAAATCACACTAATATATAATCCCAACATATATTATACATATTCAATTTTCTCAAGCAAAACATACATGATGTTCATAAATTGATTAATGAATAATATTTAATATCATATATATTAAATGCATGGAATAAATTTATAACGGCTATATAATAAATACAAATATTGCACTCATTACTCATAAGAGCATATAATCTCCACATGGTCATCTTCCAAGACAACATAATTTGCACAAAAATCATTAATAATTAATTATTACTCCACTAATAATCACATTAATTATTTTGATTGTAGGCATATACTATTCTCCATAAACACAGAAAAACATTCACCTTTTAGTTGTATATCAATACAAACATGTATGAAAATTCATCATTCATCAAGAAATATTGAGACTAACACATTCAACATATGTTCAGAAACAACATAACATCCTACTCTGAACAGATAATTTATCTTCCAATCAATGACGATAAATGATACTCATCTACCAAACGTAATTATTTTATCATCATGAATCACAAGAAGACAAGAAATAAACTCATAGATACCATACCTCATTCTCAAGGATGAAGATTGATAATAAAATAAGATAATATCATTCACATATAAATCTTCAAAAACTTTCAGCATACTACCACGACATTGTGTCCCGTTTTCCTAAAGGTAAATGACAGAATCAGCTCACGACTTCAACTAAAGAGTTGTAGCCCTTCTTCTTAACTTTCCAACGCCATATTACACGCCCCAATCCGAGTTGTAGAGACGGAGTTATTGCCATAATATCAAACTGCTGTCTGACCCTCAACGAGATGAATCTTACCAATGAAACAAGATAGCCAATTGAAACAATTCCAATGACAAGTGATGAACACAACCACAATAATAGTGACATAATTTCGTTTCTCAATTGATGGAAATATAGGTCACTATAGGGACGATATATAACTAGTAAATACATGTTGTTGTGTCGTGGTATGAAGGCCACTGAATGAGAAACGAAATCGCCCCGACTACGGTACAAATCGGAATGGGCGTCGTCCCCCAAGGTCACACAACACTCCTAAAAGATTGTGTACTCAACCATTAGGAGTTGGAACTCGATGGTATACTCAGAATTTATCAAGAGATTTGGATGATGAAGTATTTGATGTATGTGTCTCATGCTCATTCTCTTATACTCCCTCCGTCCCAATGAATTGTTTGCCTATTCCATATTGGGGAGTCTCAATGAATTGTTTGCCTTTTCTTTTGGCACCAAGGTTAAGGGAACCAATGAGGGAGTGACATGTAGAGCAAAACTCATGAGAATGATCAAATTGCATATAAAAAACATTCCTCTAAAATCATTTATTCTACCATTTAGTTTCCCACAATTTCTCCTCATCTAATTTCCCACTATCTCTTCTCAAAAAACTTGGGACATGTCTTCAACGGTTTGGTTCTTCTACGACAAGTCTTAGATGGCGGCAGCGATAACACGTTCATGATGGACAAACATGGGATTTTGAAGTTGGGTTGGGTGATATTTAGGGATATAGTAAGCACAAATTATATCAATTGAATCTATTTGAAAAAATGGTAATGTCATAGATCTTCGTTATCTGAATTAATTTCAATTATAAAATCTGTTTTCTTTTCTATGAGTATTTGCTATGGTGAAATTGTGAAGGGAATTCATTTATCTATAAGCAGAAGATCATGTTTGCAATGACCACCATCAAGAGTATGGGTCGTCGTTACGCCACTATTTGCTGCAAGGAGGCTGATATCGACATGGACAAAAGGTCAGTCCCCTTTCTTTTTCTTTTTCTCTTCCCATTTCAGCTTCTAAATTTCATCATAATCTGGGTTTTGCACTACTCTTTCGCTTATTATTCCTTGATTTTCTTTGGAATGTTGGGTGCATCGATTCTCAAATGATACAGTCTCACAATTGGTTAATGTGAGACGTTTTCACATAAGACTTTCATTTGCTTTCATTTATATAAATCAACATTTGCTTTCATTTCTTTTGAGTGATATTTCATTCAATACTATAGAAGTGGTTTTGCTTACGTTTACAAAAGCAAAACCAGTATCCGAAGATGCAAGCTTATCATTTGACATTTGCTAAGTGGTTTTGCTTTTCCTTTGTGCACAAGATTGTCGTCGTCCCTACGCCTCTCATGACCATCATCACTCTCCTGACCACCTTATGTCCCCCCCTCATTCTAAAATTCAGATTTTTTTTAATTCTAATTTTTTTCTAAATGATTTTGGTAGAAGTGGATAACTATGAGAGTATGAGTATATAATTCTGATTATATGGATAAATGGTAGAAATGGATAATATTATATTTTTCTAACTAATTTATATGTTTCCATTTTTTTTTGATGAATCTTCGTTTAGTGATTTGTGATTCTTCAAGGACTTCGTAGAATATTTAATTGATCAAATTAGAAATTAGGAGTCATAGGTTATTAAATTGTTGTGCAATTTTTTAGTTATAATTGTTTTTTAAGGAGTATTTATTTATAAGAGCATGGGAAATCACCTTAACCTCGACCTCAATTAGTAATCACTTTACCGCTTAATCCTCTAACTCCTCCTAAATTTGATGAATTTAATCAGAAAACGTGGTGGCTAATTGAATTCTCTCTTTTTTTATCTGTGTGTAGCGGAAATGTGCGGAGGATAAGTAAGCTCAGTCGAAACATCGAATCTCTGACCAATAGGTAACTTTCGTGATCAATCACAACTTCAATTATCACATTGAACTTTCTTTTTGTGTTTATTATATCGTTTTTAAACTAATAGTTTTTTGATGAATGAATGCAGGATGTTTATATTGCAGCATTAGGCACAACTGAAGCAAACTGTGCAAGAACGGATTATCGCCAAGAAAATTCGTGTTCAAGATGAAGAAACGGGCTATTTGAAGGAGGATCTACTCATTTCATTGGAGACGGATGCTGTTGGAACCTATAAGGTTGCCCCACGCAGTGAGGTTTTTCTCATTTGGGGACTTTTCACTCTCGGATTCTCGAGTTTGCTAATATTCATCCCAAGGTATATATCGTTATCCCAATTCTATGAATAAGCATAGTTTCTTGCTAATTTAGCTACTATTCATCCCGATTGATATTTTATATGCATACTATATCGTGCGTATTAATTAATTTATGATTTTTTGGCTGTAGTTGTGATTTTGTACGGAATAAAAGATAGGAGTATGTTTTGTACTCAAGTCAAGAATCATCAAAGAATAGAATTATATATTTCATCTAAAAATAATTGTTCATTGTAAATTTTCAATACTAATGGACAACTGTATTACTTTCACATTGATTTTAATACAAGGATGAGATAGCTTTCTTAAATAATACGGAGTATATTAATATTAATGAAACAAGAAATATTAGAACCATTTAATTGCATTTCAAGTATTTATGCATCAAGTACGTCATTGTTTGTTAATAAATTGGTTTTTTTAGACATAAGTCCATTTAATTGTTATATACTCCTTCCGTATCTATACGTTTTCCCCTTCCATATTGACACAAGTCTTATTTGCTTATTATATATAAAATGGTGTCGGTTTTATGAACTCTGGGATAGTTAAAGCCGATAATTTTAACCATTTTTTTTCAAGTATGGGCTAGCGAGTGCTACCCTTTGCTACTAGATAGATTCCCCTATGAAAGTGGGTACATATAAAGATTTGATTGGATGAGAATATTCAAATAAGGAAATAAAAAAATTTGAAGAACATAAAGATATTGTTCAAAGAGGAATAAGAGTAGGGAGTATTTGCTTTAAACAATAACAGTGTTTAGAATAACATATTTTACATGCTTACAAAAAAAACGACAACCCAACATCAAGATGTACAACGATGATGATTTGAAGATTAAAGTTCACATTTATAAACAAGTTACAACCAAAACAACGTCTATAAATCCCTTTACGTTAGATGTTTTCACATAAATCATACGAGTAATATTTTCGTCAATTTTAAATTTGTAACAACTATAAATCATATTTCCTCTGTCCCACTAAGATTGCACCATTTCTTTAAAATCTTCCTCACGGAGAAAGTTTCCCAACTCCCAATCTTTTTGGGACGAAAGTGGTATATAAAAAAAATCACAACAACTCAAGCTATCAAGCATGAAGTTAATGTGCAATTTCAATACAACGAATGAGATGTCAAGATTAAAAGTTCATATTTATAAACAAGTTACAGTCAAAAAAGCATTATTTCAAATGTGTTACTTTCTCTATTCTCATTTGATTATTTTATACTCATCTAAATAAATATCTAATAGGTAGATCAGTTTGAGAAAGTATTTCTTTTGATTACTTTGACTTATTATCTCAGTGATTGTGATTTGGATCTACGTAAACCATTGTTATTTTGTAAATCACTTCGTCACATGTTTCTTTATGCCACTGTGCAATTTGCACGGGGGTTAACCTAGTCTGTTATTATTGCCAAATAGATTTGACTTTTATTCTCTGATCATATGAAGGATTGGGTTCAACTTTATTACCTAACTTCTTCTTTTTGGATTGTTTAGAAAAAAAACATTTCACCCACTGATATGGATATGAAGCAAATACATGGTGTTTTTGTTTGAGTTTTTATTCAAAAACAATTCACCTCCCGATGCGTAAAAAATACACCAATAATCCCTTATTATATAAAGCTGCAACAATTTGAGCCTCCATATTGCGCCACGTAAGACTACGACTAGGACGATGAGATGGATCCTATGTGTCATCCTATGTGTCACCTCAAAAACATCAATATTCATCCAATAACTGCATAAAATGGGTGACAGTTATTCAAAATAAAATATTTAATTCACATTTCCAAAATTGAAGGCAGTTAGAGGCAAATAATTATCAAAACCACCCTACATAGTGGGGAGTTGTATCCCAACTGATACAACCAAACTTCCCACATTTTAAGGTGGAGAGAAGTATTGAGGGATTAAAATTTGAAATACTAAATCTTTACAGTTTCTTTATCATCACAGTTTCTTTATCATCAATCAACAATTGTCACGCAGCATTCTTCAATCAAGGATTTCCCAATTCTCAATCATCAATTATCAATTTTCCAATTCTCTCATATTCGGCGTCCCACACAAAATAGACCACCACAAAATCCTTCTACATCATGTCTTTTCAGTATAGACCCGTTCTTATTTCTGACATTAAGGAATCAACGAAGCTTGCCCAGATCACGGTTAGAGTTATGCGTAAATGGATAAAAACTCCACGAAAATCGGAAACCGACGCAAGTCAGATTGGAAGAAAACCTTTCATTTTCGGCGTCGAACTCATCTTAGTAGATTCAAGTGTAAGTATGAAATTTATTCATGTTAAACATTTTGTTATTCTATAGTTGTCAGTAACTGTAAATAAACGACTCATTGATCCATTGTTATTATTTTCACAACCTAGGGTTCTACAATCCAAGCTTCCATAAAGCAAATATTGGTTAAATCATTCAACAGTGGCTTCAAAGAGGGACGAATTTACAACATCTCTAAATTTTCAATTTCATCGAGTTCGGGAACCGAGAAAGCTACAAATCATGCCTGCAGGATTTGGTTGGAGTTTAGCACAAAAGTGATGGAGATGCATCCGGACCCAAATATTCCAAAGTGCGTCTACAATTTTGTAGAATTTGATGACATTATAACCGGAAAAATACCTGCAAATCAATATATTGGTAATAATTTATTTCATCATAATCACTGTAGTGGTCGCATTGAATTATTTATAATCACTATTATTTACAACTTTTTTTTGAATCAAAATTTCTTTCACAAGCACAGATATCGTCGGAAAATTCGTAGAGTACAACCCAATACTCACATCCCAACGAGGATGTCATTGGACAGTGATCCATCTACAAAACACAAGGTAGAAACGATGAAATCAGATTAAGTGATTTACTCTATTAGGTTTTAGTGAATTGTGTAACACAGTCAACTATGCAGAAAATAATATCTTTCCTGCTCAATATTTGGAGATTGTGTTACTGACATCAAGGCAATCATCGACGACTACAAAGACTTAGACAGACCAATTATGGTGCTAAGGCATGTGAAGCGCAACGAATGGAAGGGTATTAATTTTTTTTAAAAAAAATTCCTCACAAAGAAAGTTATCCATATTTTTTTTGCTTGCCTAACTACCATTACCAACATTTTTGAACTACAATATTCAACGTAGGTGAGAATAGCGTCATGACAAGGGATGCAACAGTAATTGTTGCTAATCCGAAAATTGAGGAAGTGGCCACGTTCAAAAACAAGTATGTTTCTGTGTTTATTCATAATTGTGAAACAATACATTACTAACTTGATTTCACATAACGTCCCTTATTAATAACACAGCTGCAGTTATCCTAAAGACGATGGGCCCGACTGTTGGAAAACAGACGTCTCTTCGTCCGCCAACCCCTTCAACCAAAGCATCCTTACAGGGTCAAAATGGAGGACACTAAAGCAAATAAAAAATAGTTCACTGGTACTATCAGCCACTTCTTCCTCTATGAAAAACCTACTACTAATTTTTACGCATTCCTATGTAGGTTGGTTTTTTTAACTTAGTTTAGTGATTAATGATTAAAGGCAAAAAAATTGACAAAAACCAATACGTTTGATAGAAAACAGCAAGCCTGAGTGAGCTGCATTTTTTTGACTAAAGACATAGGTTGAGTTTTTTTACTTAGTCAAGTCATTTATGATTAAAGACATATTTTGACAAAAAACAACACCTTTGATTGTAATCAGCAAACCTTTGAGTTGCATTTTTTTGACTACATTTAATATTTACTGCTTCCTATTTTTTTACTTAGATTAGTAATTTATGTTTAAAGACAAATCTTTGGACAAAAACCAGTACATTTCGTTGAAAACAGCAAGCCTGATTGAGTTATGACTTCTTGATTGCTTTTAATTTTTACTGCTCCACATGTAGGTTGGTTTCTTTTTACTTAGTTTATTGATTTATGATTAAAGTATTTTTTTGGTCATAAAACAGTTCATTTGATTGAAAGATTGAGTTACAATTTTCTTGCCCCAGTAGAATAACAAAGCTATTTTGGATAAAAAATATTCATTGAAAGGATAAGCAATATCTCCCTCCACAAAAAACCTGCAACTAGATATAATGGCGTAATCTCCACAATTTGTTGTGTAGGCCGGAGTATTTGTCACCCTCGCAACTATTTATGAAATAGACACAACAAGGGGGTGGTGCTACCATTCATGTGGAGAATGCCGTACTAAGGTGACCCAAAAAGAAAATATGATGTGGTATTGTCCCAAAAAGGAATGCAAACTTTTTGATGCACCTAGACAAGAGCCTGTAATCAGGTGTGTACATTTCTCAAAATAATAGCCTTCATTCTAATGAACACCAAACAGTATTTACCACTATTTGTAATTGTCTAACACTACCAGGTACCAAGTGAGGTTTACTGTTTTCGATGATGACTGTGAGTTTGCCGAATTCATAATTTGGGACGAGTTAATGACTGGCCTACTGGGAAAGACAGCAAGACAACTACTCAACGAAAGATCGGTACGGAATAAAATAACTCTTTTATGTTTCAAATTGCAACTATCAATTTAATTTCAACCCATAATCAAAAAAATAAACCAACACAGGAAACAAGCCATACAGGTTTGCCACCCCAAGAATTCCACAACATTATTGAGAAGGAATATTTGTTCAAGATTCGCGTCACACAAACATACAACATCCAACAAAAAACAACAAGCTACACTGTCATGGATTTATGTGCAGATGAATTAAAGATGGTCGAATGGAGAGAGCACATTTCAAGCACAACCGTAAGTATTGTACATATTTAACCCACCTACTGAATTCAACTAAGTGGAAGATCCATAACAAATTAAACTACTGTCAACAGGTTGACAAAACCAAAAAGTCAAAGAATAGTCCAACTTCTCAACAAAGAGTTCAACAGGGCATCTTAATTACCACAGTAAGACACGACGCACAATTTTATTCATTACTTCAGTCACATATTATAAATCTTTTGTTTTCATTCATTCTCTAGAACTCTCCACAAATACGCATTTCTTATTTCAGGAGTCCTGGGGAGACAGTCACATATTTTAAGTCTTTTCTTTTAACTCATTACCTGAAACTTTCTACAAATACACATTTCTAATTATAGGATTCCTGTGGAGACTCAGCCTTGCACGGAACTGAGGACGTGGCAAAGGATTTAAACGTTGTGCCAAGGACCACTGTAAGTGTCCTATTTTATGTGCAATGTGTAATAGTCAATAGACAGAAAAATAATAGAACACTGACCGGTAGCAGGTGGACAACAACGTTAAAACTAGAGAATGTGCAGAGCAACCAAAAAGACATAGCTGCTGCTGTCCAAAAGACACTCGGTGACACCTCTGACCAGGAACCAAAAAGAAGGAAAAGAGGCATGGCAAGGACAACGTAGAATGAACATTTTTTACGAAACATAAAATCAGCTACTGATCTAATCTATTCCTACTGTCCTAACAATACGACGTGTCGTCGTTCCTTATTTTCATATTTCCGTTCAAACCATTTACGGGCTTTGCACTTTTAAAGACTACGTGATTTAAAATTTTCAAAATATGTGTGTTTCTCTCAGGCCATGAACATTACTATCAACAGTCATAGCTGCACAACCTATCCAGCAAAACAATACATTAAGCCAAAGTAGCCACTACAATTAGAGTGTGGTGCGCCTTCGTCACCCACCACTCTAAGAGCATCTTACTTTAAGACCTTGCATCATAAATAATGGATGGTAAGGCATGCTATATTTAATTGATTTTATTGTTCAAGTCGGATGCTCATCATTGAGAAACGTGTGCTTACCTTCTCCTTAACCTCCACGTCACTTAAAACATATTATAGTGGGTGCACCATCTGATAAACACTTCTATTAGGAGAGGAGGGGAAAACAGTCCCAATACAGCAGACAGAAATCAGTACACAAAAACGCAGCTCATTTCTGTCCGACTACTTTATTGAGTTCGCATATTTCTCTCAGGGGAAGAACATTATAATCAACCATCATAGCTGCATAACTACCCGATCAAAACAATACAGTGAGACAAAGTAGCCACTACGATTGGAGGACGGTATGAGTTCGTCACCCATCCTCCAAGAGCATCTTACTTTGAAACCTTGAATCGTAGATAATGGATGGTTAAGCATGTTATTAGTTAATTGATTTTTTTGTTCAAATCTGGCAACCATCACTGAGAAATATGTGTGTGCTTACCGTCCCCTTAACCTCCATCTCACTAAGAGCATATTATAGTTGGTGCCCCATCCTCATAAACGCAGTAGCTGGAAATCGAGATACATAAAACTTATGATGACAGTCCCAAAGCAGTAGCTAGAAATCAGTCCAGCTAATAACCGTAGTCCTCTCTGACCAGCTAATCGTCCAACGATTAACCTATAAAACATATTGAATTTTATAAAAGTTAGTATGCAATTAAATTTTGCTCTAAAACTTTTTATTTGACAAATTGTGAATAAGAAAATAGTGAATAAATTGATATAGAACCCATATGTGATTTAATAAGCATATGTGGGGGATAATATGATATTATGATCACAACATGGACAATCTATCAAATTACAACGAAAATGTCATAACTATGAAATTATTAAGTAGTGGTAAATATCAATAGCTAATATGTTTTAGTGAAAACACAAAAAAGGGTCCACAATCGCATTTTTATCAGTGGCCATGCATCAAGAGTTAAAAATAAAATTCAATCTCTATAGTAACCAATAAAATCCAATGAAAACAATTCCTCCTAACCAAATCCACAAATTTAGCTACATCAGTGGTAAGTATCAAATAACTGACTGCCAATAAAATAAGTATCATAGTACTGCACAACCCCAAGTGTCACGTCCAGTGTCAAATTCTCAATGAGGTTCAAGTTCAAATAAAATTCAAACTCTCACAAGAAAACAACTCCTCAATTCAAATCCACAAAATATTTAATAGATAAATATTCATTATCAAAATAAACAAACCTGTTAAAAATGCACAATTAACGTCCAAAAGAATTTCAATTAGCTGCACAATCCCATATTTCACGTCCAAAAAATCTCACCCACCTAAAATCCAAGCAGATAATTAGGAGGACGAATTAGTATATAAACGTAACCTAGATTCAGTAACATCTTCAATCAAAAAATTAAATCATTCAAAAGCAGCTTAATCTCAAATTATCACGTTTCACCAGCTTAAAAAAAATTATGGCAAAACTGTTGACGGATCCAACTTCCGCTTTCTTTGTTGAACTCAACGATTCATTATCGACAAATGTGGTAGAAGCAAGAATTCTTCGAATCGGGCATGTGAAGGAGGTTCGTTCTAATGACACCCTTTCTCAAGAGCTTCTATTGGTTGATGACAAGGTTCGATTTTAATGCATTCATATTTTTATTCAAAATAAATTAAATAAATCCAGGATTTATGGTAGTTCATATATTAAGATCGGTGAGTTACATTAATTACATGCAGGGATGCGTTATACAGTGTACTATTGACAAAGACTTAATAACAAGGTTCGAAGGTGTGTTCACCGAAGGCAAATGTTACAAAATAAGTAAGTTCAACAGTGTTGAAAATAAAGGACTTGAGGTTGCAACTCCTCATAATTTCAAAGTGTTGGTTGACACGGACACCACGGTAGATGAAGTAATCACACAATTACCACATTATGGCTTTAATTTTGTCTCCATTCAAGATGTGCTTGAAAAAGATTTACAAGCACGTGAACTTATAGGTAAACTTTATTTAGTAAGTCATTTTTTATTCCAAATTTAATTTGATACACCTACAAAGCATTTTATTTTTAAATACTCCCTCCGTTCCAATGAATTGTTTGCCTATTCCATATTGGGGCGTCTCAATGAATTGTTTGCCTTTCTATTTTAGGAATATTTTTTATGTGTAATTTGACTCTTGGCTCCACATGTCACCTTCTAATTGTGGATCTCTTGTCCTTGGTGCCAAAAGCAAAGGCAAACAATTCATTGGAACGGAGGGAGTAATGATTATCGGTGTTACTTGCAGACTTTATAGCGGAGATCATCGATTATAAGGTCCTGTTCAGAGGACGTTTGCCGTGCGTCTTCTTGACTTTAGAGGACCTAAAGTAAGACTCACGACCCTTCAAGCTAAATACTATTTTTTTTGAAATTTTTATCCATTTCTAACAATTTTTTAAAAAAATTTGTGACTGCATTATATAAAGTGGAAGCAAGACAAGAGTGTGGCTGTGGGGTGATTTCATTACTCAGCTGGAAACAATTGCAATTGACGACACATATCGTTCGCGCAGACCAATCCTGGCTTTTCAGTGTGTAGGATTCAAATTCACGAGTAAGTTATTTGATTATCTAAGGTCATGCTTGGCCAGACTTCTTATGCGATTATATTTCTCCAAAGTTTATGTTTTCTGAAACTCAAAATTGTTTCTAAAATGTAACTAACCAATTTACCAAATAACAAATTGTAAAAATGATAAATTGGTGGTTGTAATTCTAATACGTAAGACCAAAAAAAAAATTCTTTAATGTGTAAATACAAATAAATTATATAAAATTTATAAATCCATAATAAAATAGTATAAATAATTATTCATCATATAAAAATTTTATGTGCTCACTGAAAAAACTTTAAAAATTTATTATGATAAGATAGTATAAATAATTATTCATTATATATAAATCTTATGTGTTCTCTAAAACTAGAAACCACTTTAAAAAAGTAATTAATCATTTTTTTTGAATTTGTAGAGTAAAAATCTGTTTCACAACAAATTCTGGAAAGTAATATCAAAACAGCACTTTTTTCCAGTTTGTTAAGTAAAGCATCTATTTCACAACACATTCTTGAAAGTAATATCAAAACAGATGCATGAACTCATTTTAAATTGGAAAAAAAACAGTTTCACATAATAGGCCTAAATAACCGGTTTTTGGATTTGTTATTCACATTTGTAGACACCCGCATTTTGCCTGCTAGTGTCTATAGCAGTTCCCGACAAACACCCGATGATGATCGGACGCAAACGTGACTTAGTATACTCGGATTTGGACCCGAAATCAGTAATATCTGACATGGACTTTTAGCGGAGTCATAATCTCACAAAACAGACATCAAATTCAGGCCCAGTGGGTCGTTCCGAGCAAAATAAGACTAATTTGGGGCAAAACCGACACCAGAAATAAATCCCGTCTTTTGGCGACCGGGTCAAAACCCAGTCAAAGACGAACCCGTCACAAAAATCAGCCTAAGTGGGACCTTCTAGAAGCTGGCGCCCAAATCCATTTCAAAAAAAGATACCAAATCAACCAAGTCAACCTTTCCTCTTTTATCTCGGATTATCTGATCCACTCGATCGAGTGGATTGACCCACTCGGTCGAGTGGAGCGTCAAAAAACGGATCAGTCCCATTTTCTAGGGCACTCGACCGA
This sequence comes from Agrostemma githago, assembly GCA_958450325.1. Classification (NCBI taxonomy): domain Eukaryota; kingdom Viridiplantae; phylum Streptophyta; class Magnoliopsida; order Caryophyllales; family Caryophyllaceae; genus Agrostemma; species Agrostemma githago. The sequence continues at coordinate 43,995,737 of OY288239.1, forward strand.
GTGCACTAGGGCCACTCGATCGAGTGACCCTAGGTCGTGGGGTAAAGTCTATAAATACCCCTTCAAACCCATTGCATTTTCAGATTTTGACTAATGCAAAATTACCCTACATTCTTATCCTAATCCTCCCATACTTCACACACTACAACCTTAAGCAAACACACATCAAAAACCGAGTCCCTTGTCCCTCGAAAAACCGACATTTTCACCTACACACACCATAACTTACATACATCCTCGATACTCCATAGTCCCGTCACTATTCGCGAGTCCATTTCCGAGGTTTCTACTAAGCATGTATGTTGAGGGTGTCCTAAACCCCATTTCAATCCTTGCCCTCTTTATTTACGTTTTTGTATTGCTAACATTATACTTATACTAGTATCGTATTTCTAACACTCTAACTCTAACATTCTAACATTTTACTTTTTTGCATACTAACTTTTACATTTCGTTACTAACGTATTACTATCATACCGCGTATATATATAATTAGTATCGAAAATTCGGTTTTGGATGCGTTTGACTATATTTGTCGCCTAAAATCCGTTTAACCCCTTTACGAGCAACGACGGAGGTGGAGCCCTTTCGAGGAGCCCCGCCCCAATGTACTCAAAGGCGTGACGTGATCGCGACTAATCGTAGTTGAACGTATCCGATCCCATTTTAATTAGTACGGAACCCGTTGACACGAAAACCGACATCACAAAACCCGAAAAGGTTAGTTTCGATGTCGTGACGTAGAGGGAATCCTTCCGTTACTAATTCAAGTTTCTAACGTAAACGTTTCATAAAGTCCCGACAACGGTATTATAATCGTACATATACACGATTATAGCACCGGAGGTCGAGTTAAATTCAAATCACGCGATATTTGTATTTAACTCGACCGACCGTCGTTTTCAACCCCAAAAAACGAGGCGAGTTGACACTCGTACAGGGACTACTTGACCGAGTGCATAGGCCACTCGATCGAGTAGCGTCCATAAAACTGGGCAGACTACTCTCCGAGGACACACTCGACCGAGTCAGACCATGACTCGACCGAGTGGGTCCTATAACCCAGAAAACCGAGAGCTTAAATGCAACATTTAAGCCTCGTCCTTTTTACGGCTTTTTAGTCGACACGTGTAAAGCCAATCACGTGAATCCATTTTCCAAAACTCACGTTTATTGTGACAACCCTTTTACAAAAATCCGACAACGGTACTATAATCATATAAGACATGATCATAGTACCGGCAAGCCGAACTAAATCTAAATCCGTCGATATTTCTAATTTAATTCGGCCAACTCTCGATTTAAAACGCATAAAAACATGAGTCATAGCTCGTACAGGTGCCACTCGACCGAGTACACCTGTCACTCGACCGAGTAATACCCCAAACCGTGGGCAGAAACTTCTTTTAGGACGCACTCGACCGAGTCCGACCATGACTCGACCGAGTGAGTCCTGTAGCCCAGTAACCGAGGGCCTTGACACATGCTTTCAAGCCTCGTCCTTCTACCGACATTAGTCATCACGTGTAAAGACTATCACGTGACTATCCCATTTTCAAAATCATGCACATCACGACACGTAGAACGACTTTGATCGATTTTTCGATGTGATAAGTCGGGACAAGGCATCGAGGCATAGGATCGGGCTAGCATCACGCCTAGGCCCTATGTCTCCGTCCTTCGTTTGATATACAACAAAATGTATATTTAAGCGAGGTTAGTCCGTTTACACATTTTTCGGTCTAGCTTACATACGGGTCCGTCCCTAACTTTTATTTATTTATTGTACTATTTCCATATCATTTGCAATTTTCGTATTGGCCGGGTTGTATTTCCGCCCGTGTAACTTGTACGTTATTTACGTTTGAGCTTCATTTATTTACGTGCTTATTGCTTTATAAATGAACCTCGCATGCTAAACCACTTTGACCATATTTTAGATGCATTAAATGACGTAGTTAACATACTATTCATATGCTTAGCCCGAAAACGCTGTTTGCATATCATTTAATCGTTTTACTAGCGCGCGCACACGAACACGAACGATGTCTTAGTAGAGGCCGCCATGTGCGGGCGGGGTTGGGTGTCCTTAGTGGGCTTCCCAACACGTACCCTCACCCCTTACTCAGAACCTTTGGTTTCCGGATGCCCGAAACCCTTGGCGCACGAGAGTCATTCTATATACGAAAGCCGGTTTATACGGTATCGGTATTGCAATGCAAAGGGACGAGCCCAACGAACTCTGAAATCGAAGTGGGCTTACTTTGTGTATAGCCCATGACGACATAGAGTGGGCTCGTATGGTTCCGAATAACCACAAAATTCGGTGGCGACTCCATTTTGACTTAAATTTCGAACCCGAGAACAATCTCACCACGAGATTCATTCGCCTACCCAAACCCGCGCGTGGCCGCGTCGGGGTGGACCTACGTCATGTCCACAATTTGGCGACTCCGCTGGGGATACCTGATGTACCACATGTCATCGGGGTTCCTAGGGTGAGACTCGAAGAGAAATCGTTCGAATATTAGTGTGCGCGCATTAGTTTAATGATTCATGCATAACCCAAATTTTGCCCGGGCCGGTTACTTGTGACCGACGTCCCACTATACCACGGTGCATTCCTACATAGGTGCACTAAAGACTTCGATGGCGGAACTCACCGGGGTTTTACGGCAGGTCCTAGTTCCAAATCGGCTAGGAAGTCCGTCCCGTTTCGTGAGAATGCTATCGTTGTTGGTATAGACCCTACTTTGACCGACCGAGACTTAGTGTAAAGCATACATAAGCGTCGTTATAATGCTTACTTGACTATGTGCTGCTTGGTTTCCGTGTCATTTTTCAAAAACCGTCATTTCAAAAAATGCATCTTTCCAAAAACACCCAAATTTTGAAAAAACCGAAATGCTGTCCGTTTCGGGACTCGTCTTTTCAAAATATCCAATTTTCAAAACTCGGAATGCCGCCAAAATTTAGGATCAAATGATTTGACTCAAAACATCCTTTTTCTCTAGTCGGCATGCTGCCCGTTTTAATTCATGAATTTCCAACACCATCTCGATTTCCTGAATTTTTTTCAAAATTCTAATCTTGGTTTTCGAAATTCCATTTTCTTTTATATATTTCCAAACTCTCGGAAATTCATCCACTTAATATTCAAAATTCAAACATCCAACTTTCCTAGTAAACCTTCCTTATTATAGGACCTACCGTCTAGCCGTGTGTCAGGTCTTTGCATAGTATGTCGAAAGTCTATAGCGTCGAAACTCCGCTGATCCTATATCACGAGTTTCCCCCCTTTCCCGAGTCCGCCTTATCAGTCAAGGCACGACCGACCCGCGTAGGGCATACTCCTACAAAGGAAAGTCCGTCCATACACTCGAGTCAAAAGTCTGGGGAAAAGTCTCACGTGGACCTTCCTTCGAACGGGATTAAGCCCACAAAGCCAAAATCCTAAGGAAGTTATACCACCCATCGAGTCATCCGTCTAGATGTCTTTCTCGAGTCTTTAGTCTTCTTTCCTAGTGTCGCTCAGGATATACTTTTCCTTTCCTTTTCCAAAGATCTGGGTTCAGTTTCTGATTACGCGGTGTTCTTACAGACAGGCCGCCGGCAACTAGACACGCTCGAAGGATGGCTACTTTGAACAGCCTGCAAACCGCTTTGGACGCCATGGTCGCAAAGCAGACCGATATCGAAGCCCAACTGACCGAAATGAGGGTTGGCCAGGTGGCCATTGTTGCTCGCCTAGCTACGGTGGAGCAAGGGACCCCTAATGTCGAGACTACTGGGCCCATAACTGAACTGGTCAGCGCAGTGCGCCGGCTAGAAGAACAAGTCCATTTGACTGGGAGTAACAATATCCACCGGGAGAATAGCCGAGAGTACTCCACGGTGAGTGACAAGCTGCCCGCAAACCTGAACCTCACAGGTTTGCCCATGTTCGAGGGAACTGAAGACCCGTTACTACATGTGCGGGCCTTCAAGGAATTCATGGCCATGAGTGGATTCATCCATGTTCAAGAATCTCTTCGCTGCATCCCTTGAGAAGCACCCACGGGCCTGGTACTATAGGCTAGACCCGAAAAAATACCCTACATGGGATGATGTGGCTACCGAGTTCGCTCGGAACTATGCTGAGAATACCGAGATCCAAACCACGATGCGATCTCTGGAGGTCATGGCCCAAGAGCCAAAGGAAGGTTTCACTAAGTACCTTCAACGCTGGAGGGCCGAGAGCGTGAAATTGGTCGATAAGCCCAATGAGAAGACTCTGGTGGAGGCTTTTGTCAAGAACCTCCTCCCCTCCTACCGGGTTCACCTCCGGTACGCAGTCATACCCAATTTCACCACCCTTACTGAAATGGGTATGAGGATCGAAGAGGACCTGAGACTAGAAAGCCTCACTAAGGCCACTAGCAAAGGATACCAAGGGGCCTCTTCCTCCGCCACTAAGCCCCAGGCCGCGACCCGCAGCATTTTTGACACGGTTAATCTACTAGATACCCCGTCCAAGAAGAACACCCCACCTCGGGTCTTCACCGACATAGGTACTACCTATACTTATGCCTTACAAAGGCTGTCCTCCAAAGGCCTAATCCAACCGATAGGCCCAACTCCTGAAGTTCCGGTCGAGCGGCGCTCCAAGAACTACAATGCTCAGGCCTATTGCCAATACCACCGGGGCAATGGGCATGACACCGAAAAGTGTTGGAAGCTGAAGCACCTGATCCAGGACCTGATCGAAAACGGTAAAATCCCGCTACCCGGAGATAAGCCCAGCAACAAGGAAAACCCTTTCAGCTCCCATGCCATCTTTGCCGGGGAGGTGATTGACTGCTCTCACCTTATCTCCCCCTACACCCCGCAAGTGAATGGGATCTGGTTCGACGACGAGGATGATATCTACCTCGCTAAAGGGGAAACCGTTCCCATCACCCCTGAACAGATCCGAGAGGTCAAAACTCGAGTCCTAGCCAGCAACAACCTTGGTCGTCCCTATTTAGCCACAAGCACTAGGGACACCCCTATCCCGAAAACCGTCGCCGATCAACTCGGGATGGAAGTCGCCCCTGAAGAGCCGACCGCCGAAACGGCCGTCGTGAAGCAATTAAAGAGAACCCGAGTTGACCTCACCATATGGCAACTCCTTGTTAGCTCTCAAGAACATCGAGAAGCACTTACAAAGGCTCTCGATCAAGTCAAGATCGACTCTCTGGCTACCCCCGCTGAAATGGTAGCCACGGTCCTACCCCACCTAAAGGGTAAGGCCAAAGTAGGAGGCCCAATGATCACCTTTTCCGAAGCCGATCTGCCGCCGTTCGGGACCTCCCATAACCTGGCCCTTTACATCACGGTGATTTGCCGAGGAAAATACCTCCCGATGACCCTAGTTGATGACGGGTCGGCCGTGAATGTCCTTCCTCTAAGGACCGCCAAAGCCCTCGGCATTACCGAGGCTGACTATATCCCGACTGCTCAAACCATCCAGGCCTTTGATGGGAGCCCAAAGTCGGTAGCTGGGGCCATAAAACTGACCATCATCACGGGCCCGGTAGAAAAGGAGCTTGAATTTCAAGTGATTGATGTCACCTCATCATTCAACATGCTCCTAGAAAGGCCGTGGATTCACGCGGTGAAAGCTGTGTCCTCCACCCTCCACCGTAAGATCAAGATGCCTCTACTCGATGGTATTATTACTCTAGAGGCGACCCCAATGACCGTGGCTAGCTGTAACGCCACGGGCCGCACGGACCTCTGGGGGTTCGACTTTGTGGGGATGATCGAGGAAGAATACCTTTTTAGGCCTTACTTCACCACGAGCATTGACACAATGCTCCAGAACCTAGGGTACCTTCCGGGGGCTACCTCTCGACCCGACCTTCCAGCTGGGAGGATCATCGAGGTCCTTAAGGACGAAGACTCTCACTACGGCCTTGGCTATGCCCTCACTCCGGACAACGTTGTCCGAGCAGGAATCGAAAAGGCCTGCAACATCATGAAGGTATCTACTTGAGCCCTTATAGCCCACGGTTGTCTGACTACTTTGTCACACCCGTATTCGGGGCTGTCCAGGTTGGACTATACCAACCTAATGCTACGCACCTCGGGACCCACTTGGCCCGGGATTGCAACTACATCCCGGATGAGATGTTCGCCCCCGTCCAGTCCGACGGAGCGGACGATGCCGAGCCCGCGCTAGGACTACTCTTCGGGGAAGACACCGTAGCCCCGACTCCAAAGGAAGACCTGGTCAACCTGATTCTCCGCAGCAACAGGTTTGACCCGACCAAGCTGATCTCAGATGTTGGCTCCGAGACGGGAAAAAGGGCCTGGAGGAAGACTGTCAAGTGGACTGACAGTCAAGGAAGGATCTACAAGCTGGTCACCGGAGAGGGAGACATACCTGAGTCTGAGTCCGAGTCTGAGTCCGAGTCTGAGTCAGAGTCTGAGGTCGAGTCTAGAGAAGTCGGTGCTAGAGTCACTCCTGTAACCCCCCTCCCTTCTATCATTCCTGCTGCCAGCACTTCGGGGTCTGTCCCGAGTGCTTTACCAATCCCGCCACTGACCAACGATCAGATGGCTGCTCTCTTTGAGCTGTTTTCTAAATTTTCAATCAATAATAACAACCGTTCTGCTTACGACTTGTCTCTTTTAAATCCTGCTTTCAAAAATGATTTATGCTACGACATTGAGAAATCCGACGAACAGGTACCCTTACCTCCACATCTGATCGAGCAACTAGAGCAAAGGGAATCCCGAAATCCGGTAATTGAAGAGACCGAGTCCATAAACGTGGGAACGACCTTAGAGCCTCAGATACTTAAGATAGGGTTATCCTTAAATCCCGAGGAGAAACAACAGTTCATAAACCTCCTCCAAGAGTTCAAAGATGTCTTCGCGTGGTCCTACAAGGACATGCCGGGGATAGACCGGGAAATAGCCGAGCACCACATACCTATCAAAGACGGGTGCAAATCGGTCAAACAAAAGCTTCGTCGAATGAGGCCCGAGTGGTCTCTCAAAGTAAAGGAAGAAGTCGACAAACAGTTCAAAGCCGGCTTCATACAAGTGTCCGAGTATCCGGACTGGGTTGCAAACATCGTGCCGGTTCCTAAAAAGGACGGTAAGGTGCGGGTATGCGTAGATTTTCGGGATCTTAACAAAGCAAGCCCTAAGGATGATTTTCCGTTACCCCACATCGATATACTGGTGGATAACACGGCCGATCATGCCCTTCTATCATTCATGGACGGGTATGCCGGATACAATCAAATCAAGATGGCGGAAGAAGATATGAGTAAGACTACCTTCACTACACCTTGGGGTACTTACTGCTACACTGTCATGCCATTTGGTCTCATTAATGCCGGGGCCACATACCAAAGGACCGCTACCACTTTTGATGTGAGTTGATATGAACTTTGAAACAAGAATGAGAGATATGATTAGTAAACTGAATTGGACGTGAAACAAGTAACCAAAACAGAAAGTAAAGATGGTTTGAGGATGAATAAAACGTAACCAAAGGATAGTATGCTAGGTGAAGTAGACCTATACTTCAACAAAGCGGTTTGCTAGATCAAACACTCGATTGAAATAGCGAGTTTAGAGCTTGTAACGCGACTCACTCTAGACCTTGTCTTGTAAACTACAAAGACGAAACAAAGAAAGCACAAAGCTTAACTTTTACTTGGGTTTTAATTTGCAAATTGGATGATCTTATTCCTTCAAAATGGCCGGCTATTTATAGCCTACAAGGTCCCTTAAACCGGTTGGTTTAGGGTGACAAAAACAAAGCTAAGACTAATGTGAACTAGGAGCTAATTACAAGGTTGGAGCTAATAACAAAGCTAGTGTAAACATGGAGTTAAAACCAAAGCTAGGGAGTTAAAACCAAAGCTTCACCAAGAGTAACCAGCCGTGTGTAGTCTTGTGTGAACATGGAGCCAACAACAAAGCTTGAGTGTACACACCATGTGAACACAACCAGCTTCAAACGTCCTCTTTAACCCCGGTGCTTTCCCATGCACAGCTGACTTGTTCGGACCATAACTTTGTCAATACTTGTTCAATGAGCCTTCATGAATAGTCATTGGAAAGATAAGCTCGAAATGTATCTCCTCCATTTTGAATGACTACGAAAATCCAAGTATAACTCGAGATATGGACTGATCAAAACAATGCTGCAAAATGAACTCGCATCCGAAATTCCCATGCTTGAATGGGTGTGAACCTAAGTTAATGCCTTCATATATCCTTGACTATTTGCTCCTCTATTCCGCTCAAACTCGAGCTAGCTCCATAATTGAAGACGACTCTTTATTAGTGCTAATGTAGCTGGACTATAGTTAAGTAGGAGCTGGTATTACTTCGTTGAGCTCTTTAGTACTTCCTTACTAGGATTAGTAGCTTCTTGATTCGGGTCAATTGTAGTAGGCATACTACTAATCTGGCAAGAGGTGTTAGTGTGGCTGAACTAAGACTATGAGGAGCTAAGGTGACTTTAATGAACTCTTTGGTAGCTCCTTGATTCGGATCATCTCCTCCCCCTTTAGAAGGAATTGTCCTCAATTCTGAACAGCCATCTTCATTAAGATAAAGAGCAAAATCTCCCACTTTGGACGTGGTATGAACTTCATAACTATCCGGCAACTTCATCTTGCAAGTATTGTTGTATACCTTGTATGGAACTTCTGTTTGTGGCTTCCACTTGGTCTTCCTTTTGCTTGAAAACCTCTCCTTTCTCAAGTGAACCAAAACCAAGTCATCCTCTTGGAAAAGTCTCAGTTTTCTGTTTTTGTTGGACCTTCTTTTGTAGGCTTCTTTGATCCTTTCCCGAATCACTTCTCTAACGTACAAGTCAGCCCCTTTGCTAGCTTCATCTGTTGGGTAACAAACATCAAAATGAGTCATTTCGAAAAATGGTAAGTACTCCCTTGTTCTGAAAGGACTCCTTGAGAACGGCTTTGTTAAGCATTTGCTCCCAATGTTCTGATTAATCCCTTGTATCTTTAGCAAAAAGAAGTGTTCTTTTATCACCTCTAAGGTCTTGGTCATGTCAAAAGTTTCAGCTGGTCTTTCTCCATGAGTTTCTCTAGTTATACACTCTGAAATAGGATGCCTTGGGACACAACGATGGTTTCTTGTAAAAGGAAAATCTACCTGCAAAACAAACTCAACAAAAGTACCAAGAACACCATCCTTGCACTCGGTGAGTACATCAGCATCCATGGAGTCCTTCAAGGTCTCAAATCCAAGCGTGCTTGCATCTAAAGTGGATGATTGTGTGTAGTGACAAGATAGAGCATTAGCCACGACTTTGTTCTTAACACCTTCATGCCTTAAGACTTCATGATCTTCCCTAGGTGTCAAACTAGCTGGTAATTCATTAGGAATGACCAAACCTAGTTCCTTTGGCAACTCCTCGAATTGTTCCCTTCCAAACCCATTATCCATCCTAAATGGCTCCTCTATAGTACTCTTGTCAAAGACACGTTCCCCCCCTTGTAAAGTCTGTTCTACCTCACTCTCACTAGCCAATATGGAAAGGTTAGGCTTCTTCGTTTTGTTGGTTGTCATAGCTCTAACAGCTTGGGGAGTCATAGGTTTTAGAATGATTTTCTTTCCCTTATCCCTTAACTCGTATTCGTTTTTTCTCCCATGGTGAACTACGTCCCTATCAAACTGCCAAGGACGGCCTAATAGTATATGACAAGCATCCATAGGTATAACATCACATAGAACCTCATCAACGTAGGAACCCATGGTTAAACCCACCCTTACTTGTTTAGTGACCCTTATCTTGTTCTCATTATCCAACCAATGTAAAGCATACGGTTTAGGGTGATTAGTGGTGGTGAGACCTAACTTAGCTACCATTTCCGTAGACGCCACATTAGTACAACTACCCCCATCAATAATCAAACTACACCACTTGGTATTAACTAGACATTTTGTGTGAAAAAGTTGGTCTCTTTGTTCGGTGTTTTGTGGGATAGGATTAGCATGAAGTGTACGTAATACTAAGGCCTTACCAAACGTTGGGAGTTCATCTTCTCTTTCTCCCAAGTAGACTTCAGGAACAGATGCGCCATGGGACTTAGAAAGACTCATGATGCTTGATTCTTCAAAGCTCACAACTCCTGCCATGCTTACGTATAAATGGATGACCAAAGCTCTGATACCACTAATGATGTGAGTTGATATGAACTTTGAAACAAGAATGAGAGATATGATTAGTAAACTGAATTGGACGTGAAACAAGTAACCAAAACAGAAAGTAAAGATGGTTTGAGGATGAATAAAACGTAACCAAAGGATAGTATGCTAGGTGAAGTAGACCTATACTTCAACAAAGCGGTTTGCTAGATCAAACACTCGATTGAAATAGCGAGTTTAGAGCTTGTAACGCGACTCACTCTAGACCTTGTCTTGTAAACTACAAAGACGAAACAAAGAAAGCACAAAGCTTAACTTTTACTTGGGTTTTAATTTGCAAATTGGATGATCTTATTCCTTCAAAATGGCCGGCTATTTATAGCCTACAAGGTCCCTTAAACCGGTTGGTTTAGGGTGACAAAAACAAAGCTAAGACTAATGTGAACTAGGAGCTAATTACAAGGTTGGAGCTAATAACAAAGCTAGTGTAAACATGGAGTTAAAACCAAAGCTAGGGAGTTAAAACCAAAGCTTCACCAAGCGTAACCAGCCGTGTGTAGTCTTGTGTGAACATGGAGCCAACAACAAAGCTTGAGTGTACACACCATGTGAACACAACCAGCTTCAAACGTTCTCTTTAACCCCGGTGCTTTCCCATGCACAGCTGACTTGTTCGGACCATAACTTTGTCAATACTTGTTCAATGAGCCTTCATGAATAGTCATTGGAAAGATAAGCTCGAAATGTATCTCCTCCATTTTGAATGACTACGAAAATCCAAGTATAACTCGAGATATGGACTGATCAAAACAATGCTGCAAAATGAACTCGCATCCGAAATTCCCATGCTTGAATGGGTGTGAACCTAAGTTAATGCCTTCATATATCCTTGACTATTTGCTCCTTTATTCCGCTCAAACTCGAGCTAGCTCCATAATTGAAGACGACTCTTTATTAGTGCTAATGTAGCTGGACTATAGTTAAGTAGGAGCTGGTATTACTTCGTTGAGCTCTTTAGTACTTCCTTACTAGGATTAGTAGCTTCTTGATTCGGGTCAATTGTAGTAGGCATACTACTAATCTGGCAAGAGGTGTTAGTGTGGCTGAACTAAGACTATGAGGAGCTAAGGTGACTTTAATGAACTCTTTGGTAGCTCCTTGATTCGGATCAACTTTACTACACGACATGATGCATAAAGAGGTAGAAGTCTATGTAGACGACATGATCGTCAAATCCAAAGAACGGGACGGTCACATCACCGCCCTAAGAAAATTCTTCACCCGACTGCGCAAATACAACATGAGGCTAAACCCTCAGAAATGCAGTTTTGGGGTAACGTCAGGCAAATTACTGGGTCATATCGTTAGCCAACGAGGTATCGAAGTCGACCCAGCTAAAATCAAAGCCATTACCGAGATGCAAGCTCCTAACACCGAAAAAGAAATAAGGGGATTTCTCGGGAAAGTCCAGTATATTAGTCGATTCATTTCCAAGCTAACCATGGTGTGTGAACCAATTTTCAAGAAACTGAAAATAGGGGAACGGATACTATGGGATGACAAGTGCCAAGCTGCTTTCGACAAAATCAAGGAAATTCTGTCTGCTCCGCCAGTTTTGATGCCACCTCAACCCGGCTTGCCTCTGTCGTTATACCTAACAACGACCGAGACAGCCATGGGGGCTGTGCTGGCTCAGACAGTTGACTCCGAAGAGCGAGCCATCTATTACATCAGCAAGAAGTTTTTAGAGTATGAGTGCAAATATACCATGCTCGAAAAGACGTGTTTGGCTCTAGTCTGGGCCACTAAGAAACTCCGACATTATATGCTCAGCTACGAGGTCCATGTTCTATCCAAGATGGACCCGATCAAGTACCTCTTCGAAAAACCCATCCTCAACGGCCGGATTTCAAGATGGACTCTAATGTTGGCAGAGTTCGACCTAAAATTTGTACCTTTAAAAGCTATTAAGGGGCGGATAGTGGCTGAATTTCTCGCCGACAGCCCGATAACCGAGGAAGGACACACCGACACCTGGTCCTTCCCAGACGAAGATATTTTCCATACCGATGCCGAAACATGGGATTTATACTTCGACGGAGCATCTAATTTTCGAGGGTTCGGAGTCGGGATCCTCCTAATTTCACCAAGAGGGGAGCATACTCCCGTCTCCATCAAGCTGGACTTTGACGTCACCAACAATGCAGCAGAATACGAAGCATGCATTTATGGGCTACAAGCCGCCGCCAACCTAGGGATCACAAATCTCCGGGTACATGGCGACTCATCCTTGGTCATTAACCAAGCACTTCAAAAATGGAAGACTCGGAATGCTAATCTCGTGGCCTACCAGGCACGAGTAAGAGATCTCGAGAAACAATTCCAAAAGGTAGAGTACATATACCTGCCTCGGGAAGAAAATCAGTTTGCAGATGCACTTTCAAAATTGGCATCTTTATTGAACATCCCCGACCATGTGACCAGTATGCCAATTTGCGTCGAAAGACGGTCCGAGCCGGCGTACGTCCATGACATCGAAGACATCGAGATAACCGATCCCGAACCATGGTACCAGGCTGTGTTAACGTACCTAACCAATGGAGAGTATCCTCCCGGGACCGAGGGTCGAGCCAAGAAGGCCTTACGAAGGCTAGCCACCCAGTTCATCCGTACTGATGACGGGCAGCTGTACAAAAAGACAGCACAGGGGGCTCTTCTCCTTTGTGTCGACAAATATAAGGCCGAGAAAGTAATGGCCGAAGTACATGATGGTGAAAACGGCCCACATATGAATGCTCACATGCTGGTCCGAAAAATCATGAGGCTCGGGTATTACTGGAACACCATGGAGGCCGACTGCCAATTTTATGTCAAACATTGCCATAACTGTCAAATCTTTGGCAATGTGCAACATATGCCGCCGTCTCTGCTTTATACCATGACGTCACCTTGGCCGTTCTCGACATGGGGTATCGACATAATCGGGAAGGTGAATCCCTCCGGTACTGGCGGGCATTGCTTCATTTTGGTAGCTATCGACTATTTCACCAAATGGGTCGAAGCTGAATCATATCGCATCCTCAATGCTAAACATGTCGCCAGATTTATCCAAAACAAGATAATATGTCGGTATGGAATCCCGCATGAATTTATCAGCGATCATGGAACTCATTTCCAAGCTGAGACCGCAACTTTACTGGCTAAATACAAAATTCAAAGGCACACGTCCTCGCCATACCGCCCCCAAACAAACGGAGCAGTAGAGGCAGCTAATAAAACGATTGTCACCATACTCAAAAAGATGGCTGATAATTATCGGGACTGGCCCGACAAAATACATTTTGCCCTATGGGGGTACCGGACGTCAATTCGCACCGCAACCGGAGCGACACCATACTACCTAACCTATGGGATGGAAGCAGTCCAACCAGTGGAGCTAGAGGTACCGTCCCTCAGAATTCTGCTAGAAAGTCAAGTACCCGAAGCTGACTGGGTCCGAGCACGGTACGATTCGTTGGTTCTACTAGACGAACGACGGTCCCGCGCTCTCAACAATATCCAAATATACCAGAAACGGATCCAACGGGCCTTCAACAAGCGAGTAAGGCCCAGGAACATTAAAGAAGGGGACCTAGTCCTTAAGTCTGTTCGAGCCTTGCTACCAGTTGACCCAAGGGGAAAATTCAAGCCCAACTGGGCTGGGCCATACCTGGTGAAGAAAATCCTATCAGGCGGAGCAGTAATGCTGACGGACCTGGACGGGAATGAGTTTGTCAACCCAACCAACCTGGATCAGCTGAAGCGCTACTACCCTTAGCCATTTCTCAATGTCATTAGCAATTTTTATCAAAATCATTTATTTTACAAAAAGCAAGTCGATGAGCTAGAATTATTTATTCTACTGTCGCAAAACATCTTGAACCAATAGTCTTGGTGTAATTCGAGATTGCAATTTCCTAAGCCTGAACTACGTTTGGTTTGATTCTGCTAATTGCGGATACGTAGGCAGCCCCTCAAAAGGGCACAACCAATGCAATCGAGAAAAGACAGGAACGGTTTTAATAATAAACTTCCTTTTATTAATTATCAAAAAAAAAAATCCCAAAAAGCTTGGGAAAATTACAAGTGCAGGAATTCAAAAAAAAACTACAAAAAAAACACACGACAAAATAATAATAATATTTAAATAATAAAAAACTAAGGACTCAGCATTTAGGGCATCTTGCCCTTCCCTTTGTCCTTGGCCTCCTTGGCCGTCCACTGACGACGACGCGGAGGAGAGCGTTCCCAAATCACCACAGGAACCTCTTTAGCCCGGACTCGCTTCTTGGAACTCGAGTCCTCATCCACCTCTATTGGCCCGAGTCGGGCCCTCACGGGCTCAGGGAGCCGGTCGCGCGGACCTAGTCGGTCCCGGGCCGCCAGTCTTGGCCCAAGTCGCCTCTCCAAGTCGGTCTGGGGGCTTTGCCGCCCCCGAGTGCCACTAGCACCGGCATCTTTAGCTCGAGTCTTAGTGTGTGACTTAAGACCCGATTCTAATCGGACTAAGGTAGCAGGGGTCTCTCCCTCATCGTAGAATCCCCTATTGTCCTTTGCCGTCTCCCGACGGACCAGTTCGAAGGCCTCATCGACCTTCAAAGCTTTGCGAGCCTCCTCGGACTCCTCAGAAGTCCACTTCTCGTAGGCTCGAGAAACCCAAGCGGATTGGCAAGGGTTGGGAATAGTCCATGTAGGACGAGTAAACCACCTCTGCAACCAGGTGTCGCACATAGCGTCCGTCAGTTGGAGCGAGACGCTAATAATGGCTTCAGTCTCAGGAATGCGCTGAGACGAACCGAACTGCCTCAGAATGCGGTCCGGGTAGATGTGAACTGTCCAGTCAAGAGACAGGATCACGAGGTAACGAGCTTGGTCCCTCTTGGCCAACCCCGTCAGCTTGGAAAGGAACCACCAAGCAACCGTCCACCTAATCAACGGGCCACCGTGGAACACCAATTCCTCGTCCCAGTAAGCTCGATCTATATGGTGATTCGAGCTTATCCGGCGCCCCCTAGAACTGAGTTGGCTGCTACGGTAGTTGGGAACGCTCGGAGGAGGCTCTATGATCGATAAGCGCTCCGACAGCCAGACCTGCAAACGTATACACGGAATTTATGAATAACGGAATGGTTCGCTACAGCCCACTCGATCGAGTACACCATCTGACTCGATCGAGTGAGGCCCCCTAAGACAATCAGAAGCTCGTCAGGTACGACACTCGATCGAGTACAAGATCTGACTCGATCGAGTAAGCCCTTCACAGACCAACAGAAGCACTTTGCAGACATCACTCGATCGAGTGATAGGTCCACTCGATCGAGTGACCTACGGACCTCAAGAAACCGCGAAACAAAAAAAAAGAGAAAAGCAAAATTGAAAAATCAAGAGACATATACCTGCAGAATGAGGGTGCTACCCGTCAATTGCCGGGTTGGGTCAAGTCGCCTAGCATCCAGACCCATGATGAGTTCACCAGTGGCTAGCCAAGCAGGGCTATGACCAGTCTCCATCTGGTCAACCACTCCAATCAGCCTAATTTGACCCACGCATGAGTCAGCATCCATCAACCCCTCGAAAACGTAGCGGTGCAACATGCAGAACGCGAAAGCCCTACGTCTGTGAGAAGGCGTAGCCCTTACATCCTGGCTGTTCATAAACTTGTCAGCCAAGTCAAAGAGGGAGACAGTATCTCCCCGCACCATTCGATCTATCTCAGCATGGGACAGACCTAGGAAGTCCCTCAGTCTTCTCCTCGGGTCCGGGTAGAATGGAGGGATGGCAGGACGAGCAACAGGGCTCCAACCTCCAATGGCTGCGATCTCCTCGGGAAGAGGGCATATTTCTCCCCGCGGGAACGCAAAGACGTGGTGGGTAGTATCCCAAAGCGCCAAACAAGCATCCAAAAAGTGTGAATCAGGCACCAGACGCCTAAGAGGAAACAGGCTGGTAATCCCCATTTGGGTCAGCTGAATCCTATCCTCGTCCCGAAAGTGCTGGGACCAGGCAAAAAGCATTGAAGTGAGATGCTCAATACCCATGGCAGGAACTTAATTTCTCGTGAAAGACTGAGAGATTTTAAGAGAAGAAGAGTTTTGATTTGAGATGCAGTAAGCTGAAGCATGGAGACCTGTATTTATAATAGGGAAGCCTGGCAGTAACCCTGACTAACCCTGCCTCCTCAGCAAAATTGGGCCCCAATGTGTGCAGGCCTGACTTCAACCCAGAATAGGAATCTAGTTATCCTGAGCTTTCCTAAATCCTTTCTAAAAATTCCTTAAGTTCAAAAAAAATCTTTCTCAAAAATTTTAGCTTTTTAATCCGACACTTTTCCCCAGCACGAGTCGGTGTTTTGCCTATGTGTTACATGCAATTTGTCATGTGTCAGCATACAGGTACACCCCAAGACTTCAGGAGCAAGTCCCCGCGCAACCACTTCACTCCCCAGCGTGAGTCAGCACTTATCCCAGAACGCTACAGTCAAAGCCATGATGTATCAGCATACGGGTACTCTTACACCTTCAAAAGCAAGTTTTACTCCCCAACGGAGCTATCATCGGCAGGACAGGTATGACCCTCCGCTTATGGCTGGCGAGCCCTTTACGCTAGTCTACCGGACTATAAACGACCCGACCGGAAGGCTGCCAGGTCGTAATCTGCGATTGGCCTGGTAGCTACTCTGACTTTCGCCTTGTCCAAGCCTCAGTCAGAATGGGGGCTCTGTAGACACCCGCATTTTGCCTGCTAGTGTCTATAGCAGTTCCCGACAAACACCCGATGATGATCGGACGCAAACGTGACTTAGTATACTCGGATTTGGACCCGAAATCAGTAATATCTGACATGGACTTTTAGCGGAGTCATAATCTCACAAAACAGACATCAAATTCAGGCCCAGTGGGTCGTTCCGAGCAAAATAAGACTAATTTGGGGCAAAACCGACACCAGAAATAAATCCCGTCTTTTGGCGACCGGGTCAAAACCCGGTCAAAGACGAACCCGTCACAAAAATCAGCCTAAGTGGGACCTTCTAGAAGCTGGCGCCCAAATCCATTTCAAAAAAAGATACCAAATCAACCAAGTCAACCTTTCCTCTTTTATCTCGGATTATCTGATCCACTCGATCGAGTGGATTGACCCACTCGGTCGAGTGGAGCGTCAAAAAACGGATCAGGCCCATTTTCTAGGGCACTCGACCGAGTGCACTAGGGCCACTCGATCGAGTGACCCTAGGTCGTGGGGTAAAGTCTATAAATACCCCTTCAAACCCATTGCATTTTCAGATTTTGACTAATGCAAAATTACCCTACATTCTTATCCTAATCCTCCCATACTTCACACACTACAACCTTAAGCAAACACACATCAAAAACCGAGTCCCTTGTCCCTCGAAAAACCGACATTTTCACCTACACACACCATAACTTACATACATCCTCGATACTCCATAGTCCCGTCACTATTCGCGAGTCCATTTCCGAGGTTTCTACTAAGCATGTATGTTGAGGGTGTCCTAAACCCCATTTCAATCCTTGCCCTCTTTATTTACGTTTTTGTATTGCTAACATTATACTTATACTAGTATCGTATTTCTAACACTCTAACTCTAACATTCTAACATTTTACTTTTTTGCATACTAACTTTTACATTTCGTTACTAACGTATTACTATCATACCGCGTATATATATAATTAGTATCGAAAATTCGGTTTTGGATGCGTTTGACTATATTTGTCGCCTAAAATCCGTTTAACCCCTTTACGAGCAACGACGGAGGTGGAGCCCTTTCGAGGAGCCCCGCCCCAATGTACTCAAAGGCGTGACGTGATCGCGACTAATCGTAGTTGAACGTATCCGATCCCATTTTAATTAGTACGGAACCCGTTGACACGAAAACCGACATCACAAAACCCGAAAAGGTTAGTTTCGATGTCGTGACGTAGAGGGAATCCTTCCGTTACTAATTCAAGTTTCTAACGTAAACGTTTCATAAAGTCCCGACAACGGTATTATAATCGTACATATACACGATTATAGCACCGGAGGTCGAGTTAAATTCAAATCACGCGATATTTGTATTTAACTCGACCGACCGTCGTTTTCAACCCCAAAAAACGAGGCGAGTTGACACTCGTACAGGGACTACTTGACCGAGTGCATAGGCCACTCGATCGAGTAGCGTCCATAAAACTGGGCAGACTACTCTCCGAGGACACACTCGACCGAGTCAGACCATGACTCGACCGAGTGGGTCCTATAACCCAGAAAACCGAGAGCTTAAATGCAACATTTAAGCCTCGTCCTTTTTACGGCTTTTTAGTCGACACGTGTAAAGCCAATCACGTGAATCCATTTTCCAAAACTCACGTTTATTGTGACAACCCTTTTACAAAAATCCGACAACGGTACTATAATCATATAAGACATGATCATAGTACCGGCAAGCCGAACTAAATCTAAATCCGTCGATATTTCTAATTTAATTCGGCCAACTCTCGATTTAAAACGCATAAAAACACGAGTCATAGCTCGTACAGGTGCCACTCGACCCAGTACACCTGTCACTCGACCGAGTAATACCCCAAACCGTGGGCAGAAACTTCTTTTAGGACGCACTCGACCGAGTCCGACCATGACTCGACCGAGTGAGTCCTGTAGCCCAGTAACCGAGGGCCTTGACACATGCTTTCAAGCCTCGTCCTTCTACCGACATTAGTCATCACGTGTAAAGACTATCACGTGACTATCCCATTTTCAAAATCATGCACATCACGACACGTAGAACGACTTTGATCGATTTTTCGATGTGATAAGTCGGGACAAGGCATCGAGGCATAGGATCGGGCTAGCATCACGCCTAGGCCCTATGTCTCCGTCCTTCGTTTGATATACAACAAAATGTATATTTAAGCGAGGTTAGTCCGTTTACACATTTTTCGGTCTAGCTTACATACGGGTCCGTCCCTAACTTTTATTTATTTATTGTACTATTTCCATATCATTTGCAATTTTCGTATTGGCCGGGTTGTATTTCCGCCCGTGTAACTTGTACGTTATTTACGTTTGAGCTTCATTTATTTACGTGCTTATTGCTTTATAAATGAACCTCGCATGCTAAACCACTTTGACCATATTTTAGATGCATTAAATGACGTAGTTAACATACTATTCATATGCTTAGCCCGAAAACGCTGTTTGCATATCATTTAATCGTTTTACTAGCGCGCGCACACGAACACGAACGATGTCTTAGTAGAGGCCGCCATGTGCGGGCGGGGTTGGGTGTCCTTAGTGGGCTTCCCAACACGTACCCTCACCCCTTACTCAGAACCTTTGGTTTCCGGATGCCCGAAACCCTTGGCGCACGAGAGTCATTCTATATACGAAAGCCGGTTTATACGGTATCGGTATTGCAATGCAAAGGGACGAGCCCAACGAACTCTGAAATCGAAGTGGGCTTACTTTGTGTATAGCCCATGACGACATAGAGTGGGCTCGTATGGTTCCGAATAACCACAAAATTCGGTGGCGACTCCATTTTGACTTAAATTTCGAACCCGAGAACAATCTCACCACGAGATTCATTCGCCTACCCAAACCCGCGCGTGGCCGCGTCGGGGTGGACCTACGTCATGTCCACAACATTTTTATACCAGAGGAAGACAGTGCACTCGGGAACATTATCCTTGAAACAAGGAAAGCAACTAAGCTACACTTGGAACCAAATATCGCTCAGGTTCAAAACTATGATCGTACGGAGGGTGAGCGAGATGTGTATCGCGTGAATTGGGAAAGACCAGCTGTGGGCAACAATGAACCGGAATAATTACTTACTTTTAGACTACAGCCAACTATGTTGGCCCTATAATGTGTGGTTTTTTTAAGCTGAATATCGTGTGGTTTTTTTAAAGCATTTTGTGTGGTTTTTTTAAAGCATTTTGTGTGTTTTTTAATTATTTGTCATGCTGGACTACTCTTTTCATTAATTTTAATTGTTGGGATTATGTTAAGATTTTTAAATTCAATTCATATTTTGACCTCTCAAAATTGCTCACACATTTAATGAATAAAACGTACTAACAAAAGTAGCTGCCCAGTTTTAGAAAACGTAATATTTATAATAAACATTGTCGAAAAAAATAAATGAACATCTGTTTTTTAAATGAATACTATTCTATCAATGTTTATAAATAGCAGCTATTAAAAAAGGATCTTAGACGAAAACTTAGCTTTATAAAAGGGAAAGTGCAATTTAACATGCTTTTATGTACCTTGAATAACATAAAACTTGACGTATAAAAATACAAAAGAAATATAAGTATACACTTGCTACAAATGCAATAAGAAATTCAGTAGTATTGTACAAGTATATATTTTAGGGATTCTCTTTTGCCATGTTGTTCCCGAATTTTAATATATTCAGATTAAGAAAGTAGTTAGGGTTTTTTAAATTGTACTGATTATGAAATGATATATGAATTTTTCTTTAGTTGAGAAAGATTTAGGAAGGTAAATGCAAAAACGATATATAAAACTATCAATCTTTTCAAGCCCACCAAAGATATAAGATTAAATTTGTTAACATTAAAAAACAAATTATAAAAATAGTATATCAATTTACGACTATACGATTATTCTACATCATTTTAAGAATATAATAAATGAATAACATTAAGAATAAGATTATTACAATTCTTAAAAACACAAACAATTTTTAAATGAATGAAAACGTAATATTTATTACATTGAATGTATGGACAAAACGTAATATTAGCTGCCCAGTTTTAGAAAATGTAATATTTATAATAGACATAGTTGAAAAAAAATATGAATGAACAACCGCTGTTTTTTAAATGAATACTATTCTATCAATGTTTATAAATAGCAGCTATAATAAAAAGCACTTTAGATGAAAATTTAACTTTGTAAAAGTGAAAGGGGCATTAGGTTGGGATATGAGTTGACATAAAATGAGATATAAGAAGGAGCGTTGGGTTGGGTTATGGACTGATATAAAATGGGGGTATTGGGTTGGGAAATAGACTGATATAAAATGGGATAAAAAATGAAAGTGTTTGAGTTGGATATGGGCTGATAAAATATTATGTAAATGGGTTATAGTTTAAGCAGTTACTCTTAAACAGTAAAACAGTGAATTAAATCAATCAAATTTAAAGAAAGATAAAGATTAGATAAAAGATAGATAGTAGATAGAATATTCTTAACTTTCAACTGATGCTTAACTGCTCTCCTTCACCACCATGCCACTCTCTCCACCAAAACCACCAACTATCACCATTACCCTCCAAAACAATAGCAAACACACAATGTTACATCACTTATAAATACAAATATACAACACTCTTCAATTTCATAACTTTGAAAGTCCAAATTGCATATTAGCATTCTATCGTAAAAAAATCAAAACAATCATCTGAAAATTAACAGCATGTCTTCCAAAAGAATCCAATGTCCAATGTCCGACCATCTTATCAAGCATTTGTCAATTGGTTGAAGTTCACAAGGTAAGTAACATAATATCGCTTCTTCGAAGCATGTTATAAATAAGATTATTAATCAATTACAATAGTTGAATGGTTCTAATTAAGTTAAATAATTCCATATAATAGTCTGGAAATTACTCGATCGTTGCAAAACTCAAGGAGATTGACACATAAAAAAAATGGTATCGCAACAAGTGCATCATATGTGGCAAAAGAGCTGGACAAAAGAGTGATCAGTTATGGTACTGTTCAATGGAGCATTGCTATAGATCAGAGTACGAATCAACAGAGAGAGACATAATGTCGGTACAGTATCAATAGATATATTTTACCACTTAGAAATACGAATTATCTATCACTTTATTGTTTTCATACACTATTGCAGATACAAGGTGAAATTTATGATTGAAGACAATAATGGTCATAAAGTTGACATTATAGCGTCGGACAATGCAATTGAAGAAGTTGTCGGATTCCTAGCATCTGATAGTTTAGCATTTTTAAGAGAGGTAAATTAAGAGTAATGCAGAAAATAAACTGTTATAAACATGTTTATAATAAAATACTAATTTATCGTTTAACTTACAACTTACATTTTAAGTATATATATGATGTAGGTCAATTCGAATGAAGTGCCATTTACCTTAAAGAATCTATTGGATAAGGAGTTCATTATTCATTTAGAAGTTTCAAGTTACTTCAACGTTGCCATGGGTTCGAAAAGTTACAAGGCTTTTTATTTGGGTGAAAAAAAATCAGAAATAAGCAGCGTGATGGAATCCAGCATAAATAAGGTAAATCACATCACTCAAACAATGTCCAATTGTGTGGAATTATTCATATGAGATAAATTTAATTTTGGATTAACAGGAACAATGTACAGTGACCACAATAACATCAGAGATATCAACTGAATCTGAGTTGGTAAGCAAATTAGTTTGCATTTCCTTTAGTTTATTATAAATCAGAAAAATAAATTAATAAACATCAAAATATTATTGTGAAAAAAAATTCATGGACCGTTTTTAAGTGTAGGTTTTAATACCTCTCGGCTACACACACGACAACTATTCTGGGTCAAGTTCCACGGATCAGAAAAATTCTGAAGTAACGCCCATGAGCAAGCTCCCAAGTAAAAGAAAATATTCAACAATGAGTAGTTCATGCGAGGACAAAAACACTGGATTAGATAAAGAATCAGCAAGCAAGGATGTGGTGAAACGTCAAATGCAGTGACAAGACAGAATTTATTAAACACTAAATTAAGTGTTAAATTATTTTCATTTCATTTAAGACTTTAATTCAAGAGTTCTTTTTATTGTATGTTTGCTTCATTACTTAAAAGTTCTGAATTTGTTCCAATTGCAATTTAATTAGTATTTGAATCAATTTGAATTTGAATTAGTTTTTAGTGCATTTTTATTTAACTACATAGTAATGTGCCAATGAGTTTATCATTCTACTATGTCATTTATCACCATAATTTCACCATAAATCAACAAATTGTAGTTAATTAAGCAAAAGAAAAAGTGAAGAATGCAAAGAAGTCATTCAGTACTAACTATCATAAGGGATAAGTAACATCTATGTTAGAGCAGTTTATGAATATTTAAAAATAATAATAGTGTACCTACTTAAATCGCACATTTTATTTTACAATGCCACAGTAAAATATATAGCCTATTAAATTACATTCAAGCAAAGTGATTATGAGATTGTCCATGTCAAATAAATTAGTATGTAAATTGTCCCATGTGATGCACTTAATAATTAATAACTCATTATGCAAAGAAGTCATCCAATACTTATTATCATTATCATAAGTATCATCTATGTTAGAGCAATTTATGAATATTTGAAAATAATAATAGTATACCTACCTAAATCACACATTTTATTTTACAATGCCACAGTAAATATATGGACTATTAGGTTACATTCAAGCAAAGTAATTATGAGATTGTCTATGTCAAATAAATTAATATGTAAATTGTCCCATGTGATGCACTTAATAATTAATATCTTGGAACCACTACCCAAAAAGGAAAAACTATAAACCAGTTTGTATTGAGACTAATGACTGTTTTTCACAACCCACAACTTCATAATTGACAGTTTACAGATTACTGACAGTTTTTCACAATCCCATCATTGACAGTTTTTCACCAATGACCACATAGTAAGTAAGTTATGTTTTCTTCTCACAAAACCATTAACCTGCAATTTCTATTTTATATATATATTACCCAATTACACCATTCATAGTGTTCACTATCAATTTATTCTCATTTGTCAAAATAATTTATAAAAATCCCTTTAGAGTTTGGCAATCAGAAGTACAAA
The DNA here is from genome assembly GCA_958450325.1 of Agrostemma githago. Lineage (NCBI taxonomy): Eukaryota > Viridiplantae > Streptophyta > Magnoliopsida > Caryophyllales > Caryophyllaceae > Agrostemma > Agrostemma githago. The sequence goes on from OY288239.1 coordinate 44,019,782, forward strand.
ATTAATTAGAGTCGTCCATATATATAGGCAGTAAAATCAAAATGAACACATAGATGACAACATTCTAAAATTTTGATGATGGGAAACGAAGATGAAGCAAGTTCAAGCAGAAAAAGATCAAGAAGAAGGAACAGTAAGTACTTGAGAATTAATCAGTTTCAGTATGTGATACTTTTTAGCATGATTTAGTATGTGATACTTTTCAGTATTTAGTGAGTTTTTAGATGTAATGCTTTTCAGTATGTGATAATATCAGAATGTTAACACAATTAAATGCAGTCAGTAATATGTATTTTTTCAATCATACTAACTTATGTTTTTATATTACTAAAAGAGCAAAATGTTTTTTTACATTCATAACCTATTAACTTATACGGAGTAACATTTCATTATTACAAACAGTTTTAAGCACAGTAAGTAGTATGTTGTAGGTTAGGGAAAAAAGGGTCCTAGGTGAAAATAACTGAGAAATTAAAGAGGATAAAAGAAAAAGGGAAAAAATGAACCGGGTCGGGTCGGGTCGGACCGGGTCGGGTCGGGTCGGGTTGGGTCGAACCGCGTGGGGTCGGATCGGAATGGGTTGCACTAAAAAATAATTAATAAATTTATACTTTACACATTTTATATATTAAAGTTCTAAATGTGGATTTATATATTATTACAGTTAGTATTCAATTATAGTATGTTATTATTCCTTTATTAAAATTTTAAAACAATAGTGAAAATATAATTGAAACATAATCACAGTCATTGATTGAAATATTTTAAATCCATTAATAACATTTCCAAAAAAATACGATGATAAACACGATTTAATATAATTGTCTAACAAAATCTACTAAAATTTTATATGTCAAATAAAACAATGACCCTATTTTATAAACGATTAAACAATAAACAACATGCGATGCAGTGGTTGAATTAAACATGAATTTCAGTTAATAAAAAAAAATTAAAATTTCATTCTTTCAAAATTAACATGCAACAATAGAAAAAAGTATAAACATGCAAGTGATGAACTTTTACTGTCATTCCAGATCTACAATCAACTATGAAAATAAATTAACTAGGTTACAGCAACTACTAAAAAAAATTGACATGCATGGTTAAAAACTCATTTTAAATCCAGTGATTACACTTCAAAAAAAAAACCCAGTGATAAACACGACTAAAAAAAATTGTCTCACAAGATCTACTAAAATTTTATATGTCAAATAAAACAATTAACTCTATTTTAAAAATGACTCAACAATAAACAACATGCAGTGCAATGGTTGAATTAAATCTGAATTTCAGTTAATAAAAAACAGTAAACAATTTAATTCTTTCAAAATTAACATGCAAGATTAAAAAAAAAGTCTAAACATGCATGCGATGAAATTTTAATGTCGTTTCCAGATCTACAATCAACTTTGAAAATAAATTAACTAGGTTACAACAACTACTAAAAAAATTGACACACATGGTTAATAACTCATTTATTCGCATTTTAATCACAACATCACATACAATAGATGAAATTGTAAGATAAAGAGAGAGAAATGAAAACATACACATCATTGACCACTTTCCAGCCATGTTTCAACTAATAAAACCAAGATCTCCCAATTGTCAAACCATAAAATTAAAAAAAATGGATCTGCCCACCGATGGTCCATAAATCGAGCGAACAACAGCAATTTCGTTACAATTTTCCCAATAGATGTAGATGCAGAGAACATCATTTCGGATTACGGAGCAAAAAAATTCGCATGTGATGAATTTTCCCAATAGATGTAGATGCAGAGAACATCATTTCGGATTACGGAGCAAAAAAATTTGCATGTGGTGATTAGTTTGATTGAGAGGATGATTAACTGAAATGTTTAGATTAAGATTGGGGGAGGTGGAGATATGAACAAAGAAACGGCAAAATAGGGATGGGGTTGTAATGAAATGGGTGGGGGAGAGTGTAATAGATTAGGGTTAAAATGGGAGGGGGGAAGGTTATAAACTGGGGTGTTGGGATTTAGGGTTAGATAGATGATGGGCTTTGGGGTAATAAAAATGGAGGTTTGCATATGGGGTTATTATAAAATAAAATGGAGTGGTGGTATGATATAGAATGGGGTAATTTGGTTGAGATATGGGCTGATATAAAATGAGGGTGTTGGGTTGAAATATGGGCTGATATAAAATGGGATACAAAATGTGAGTGTTTGGTTGGGATATGAGCTGATAAAAAATGAGATATAAAATGTGAGTGTTTGGTTAGGATATGGGCTGATATAAAAGGGGGGTGTTGGGTTGAATATGGCCCGATATAAAATAGGATATGGGCTGATATGGCTATGAAATGAGGGTTATGTATCGAATATGGGTTGTTATAACTTATAAGGCTAAAAAATGGGCTGATAATATAATGATAAAGGGGTACAGTGGATATACTACGATTGGGCAGAAATAGTGGATATACTAATGTACTGATATAGGGATATACTAATATAATAGGTCTAGATTTTGTGAATACTTGGTTAGTCCACTAGACCTTGATGCCATCGACTTAGTTGGTTATTATCGGGTATGATTTATATTTTTCGCATTTTATGGATTGTGTTGTCAAAGTATCATAAAATCGTTAAATGAATATAAGTGTAAAATAAACTTGTGTCCTCATTAAAACGTAGTGACATAAAATTGAAAAATTATTAACAATAGTTCGGTTATTTATTTTTTGTCGTGTGTGTATATATATATATTAACAATTTTTGTTGCTATGTTATTATTGTGTCTTACGACACTGTTTGTTATTACTCATTCTTATATTGTACTAACAGGGACTTAATTCCCTTGATGTATCAATTATTTTATAATAACGGATTAAAATCATTTTTTGTTCAATCACTTACATTAGAAATATTAATGCTTTAGTTACGTTGACAACATTAACTTCCTTTAATACACATTGTCACCTTAGTACTAAAAAAAGTGCTACTAAACATTATTTTTTTAATAATAATAATAATGATGATGATGATGATGATGATAATGATGATAGTAGCAGTTGTAATAGTAATAACAATAATAGTAATAATAATAGTAGCAATAATAATAATAATAATAACAACAACAATGGCACTACAATTTTTAGTGGTACATTATTATGTCTTACAATAATATACTTCTCAATAATTGTCGGACTACTAATATCAATAATTTTTAGGGATTATACTAATATAATAGGTCGAGGTTTTGTGAATACTTGGTTAGCCCATGAGACCTTCATGGTATCGACTAAGTTGGTTATTAACGTCATCGGGTTTGATTTACATTTTTCGTGTTGTCAAAGTATCATAAAATCGTTAAATGAATATAAGTGTAAAATAAACTTATGTCCTCATTAAAACGTAGTGACATAAAATTGAAAAATTATTAACAATAGTTCGGTTGTTTTATAACAATAGTTCATCCACTTACATTAGAAATATTAATGCTTTAATTGCGTTGACAACATTAACCTCTTTTAATACACATTGTCACCTTAGTACTAAAAAACCTGCTACTAAACATTACTTTTTTTAATATTAATAATAGTAATGATAGTAATAATAATAATAATAGTAATAATAATAATAATAATAATAACAACAACAACAGTAATAATAATAGTAAAAATAGTAATAGTAATAATAATAGTAGCAGTAATAATAATAACAAGAATGGTACTTACAATTTTTAGTGGTACATTATTATGTCTTACAATAATGTACTTCTCAATAATTGTCGTACTACTTATTTGTAGACGGTCAATTCCATCAATCCTCGATGTCATCTTCTACACCTACTATCGCTCCACCCCTTCCATTCTCCACGCCTACTACATTTACCCCAACTCCATTGTCCGTGCTCACATTTGAGCCACCTGTCCTCACACCGGCCCAGCAGACCACTAAGCTACGAAGGGCTAGAAGAAAAATTTTACTTGCTCGGTTAAGGATGTCTACCACACCTTCCGTCACTCGCACCATGAATGTCCACTCAGCTCCTGAGGATACAGAAGATGAACCATCTCAACGTCTTCTCACTCAAACCGAAGAAGCTGAAGTGGAAAATGAGGCTCACAATCCCCATTTTGAATTTGGTTCAAGCAGCGCTGTCGTGCCTTTTACTTCACTTATTGACGAAGGTCAGTACAATTATCACTTACTACAACTGTTGTGTTGTGAGTAAAAAATTAACTGTTTTCTTACTTTTACAACGCACAACATTCATAAAATATTGGGACATTGGTGACCCCGAATACCAATGTGGCATGTGCGGAGCACTGATGTGGTATGAGGAAAGGATCTGTAAGGGTCGCGGCACGACAAAACCCAGATTCTCTCTATGCTGCTCAGATGGGAAGGTGATGTTGCCATATTTAAGTGAACCCCCCGAATTGTTGAAGTCACTGTTACTCCGCGAGCATCGACTGAGCTCTACGTTCATTAAGAATATTCGGAAATACAATTGTAGTTGGGCTTGGTCATCTCTGGGTGGCATTATCGATAAAACGTTGAACCGTGGCCGTGGACCCTACACATTTAGGATGGGTGGCCAAAATGTGCATCGTATCGGTAGTTTGTTGCCTCCCGAGGAATCAGTACCTACGTTCTGTCAGCTGTACATTTATGATACAGAGGATGAGGTCAACAATCGAATAAATGCCTTAAGGTACGTGTCTCCACTTCTTTATGGCGACACTAATTTATTTTTACCATTATTCAATTTTTTTTGTTTGTTTACTGACGTATTATGGGAACATCCACCTATTTTACATGTAAACTTTGTTGCACCTTTTTGTCTCCACAAAGTTCTGGCAGCGGCAACGGATTCAATGAGGAGCTTATGCACTTATTGAAGGAGATGATAGATGAGCACAACCCTCTTGCGAAGACATTTCGTAGGGCTAGGGATAGGTTGTCGTCGGATATAGAGGGCGACGTAAGCATTAGGTTCATTGCACGGAGATGCACCGACGGCAGAACTTATAATCGTCCAACTTCTTCGGAAGTTGCTGCTTTGATCGAAGGGGACATAGGGCCTGAGATGGAACAACGTGACGTTATTGTTCAGAAAATGTGCGGCTCACTGCAACGTATTTCTGAGCTTCATCCATCATATCTTGCCTTACAATATCCCATCTTGCTTTCGTATGGTGAGGATGGTTTCCGTCCTCACATACCCCACAGTGAGGCTTCTCTTGGTATTAGCAAGAGTTTGAAACCGCGCGAAGAGCTAACGTTACGTGAGTTCTTCGCCTTTCGCTTTCAAGATAGGCCTCGGGAATTAGAGTTCTCGACTTGGACGCAGGCCGGTAACTTATTTCAGCAAATTTGTGTTGACGGGTATATGATGGTCGAATCTCAACGTTTATCTTTTTTGCGCTTCAACCAAAACTTGCTCAGGGTTGATAAAGTGAAAAACATTGTTGCTGCAAATGAAGAAGGTAACGTTGAGCCGTCCTCCACTGGTGGCCGTTACGTTGTCCCTGCGTCTTTTACCTCAGGGGATGCTTTCATGAGGGCAAAGTATCTCGACAGCCTTGCTATCTGTAGGTGGTGTGGTTACCCTGACCTATTCATTACCTTCACATGCAACCCGAAATGGCCAGAGATTGTGCGGTTTGTAACTAGGCGGGGTCTTCGTGCTGAGGATCGTCCAGATATCCTGTCCCGTGTCTTTCAGGTGAAGTTGTATGAATTGATTCAAGACCTAAGAGTTCGGGAAATATTTGGCAGAACTAAAGCAGGTTAGTAAACCCGATAATGCCTACTACTACTACTCATACTAGATTTATTACCTCAAGGCATGCACACTTACGTATATATTTTTTCATCGAATTATTTGCAGTTGTGTACACAGTTGAATTTCAAAAGCGCGGCCTCCCTCATGCGCATATTCTCCTATTCCTTCACCGAGATGATAAGTTCCCGGAGGTATCGAATGTTGATAGGATCATCTCCGCAGAGATTCCTAATGAGCGAGAAAAGCAGATGTTGCATGCTGCTGTGTGCGAGTTAATGATTCATGGTCCCTGTGGCGTTGCAAATCCAAGGTCACCGTGCATGTCAGATGGTATGTGTATTCGCAAATTCCCGAAGTCTTTCAATGAGAGGACAACTGTTGACAAGCATGGCTTCCCTCTTTACCAAAGAAGGGATAACGGGGCCGTGATTCACAAAAATGGGGGTGCCTATTGACAATCGTTATGTCGTTCCTTACAACGTCGAACTGCTTGAAAAATATCATGCACACATCAATGTGGAATGGTGCAACCAAGCTAGGTCAATCAAATAACTCTTCAAGTACATTAACAAGGGGTCCGATCGTGCCACAATGGAATCATCGTACATGCGGCGTAATGAGAAAAATCAGTTCGATGAGATTAAAAAGTTATATGACTGTAGATACATCTCCGCATGTGAAGCCGTATGGAGGGTATTTGCCTTTGATATCCACTACAGAACGCCTGCTGTGGAGAAATTGCAATTCCATCTTCCTGGAGAGCAGTCTGTGATCTTTGATGATGACGACCCAATTGATGAGGTGCTTGAGGACCCCAATGTCGGCATGTCAAAATTTATTGATTGGTTGCAACTAAATGAGAGAGACCCTGATGCACGTGAGTTGCTGTTAAGTGAAATCCCGCAAAAATATGTTTGGGATAGGACTAAGAAGATGTGGAAGCGTAGACAGAGAGGGTTCGTTATTGGTAGGTTGCACCACGTGCCTCCAAAATGTGGGGAGTTATTCTATATGAGAGTAATGTTGAACCACATTAGAGGTCCCAAGCGCTATGAGGACATACGAACGGTTGGTGATGTTGTGCATCCAACTTTTCGAGAAGCATGTTACGCCCTTGGCTTGGTTGGGGATGACACAGAGTACATTGACGCCATCAAGGAAGCCCACTACTGGAAGGGAGGTGTGTACCTAAGGCATTTGTTCACATCTTTGTTGCTAGCTGACTCGATGTCGACACCTCATACTGTTTGGGAGGAGACGTGGCGTTTGCTATCTGACGATATTCTTTACAAGCACCGCAGATTCTTACACAATCCAGGTCAGTTCAATTATTATAATCTTCTTTTATTGTACCTACTCAGTTCGTAGTGATCACCGTTTTGTTTTCCGTGACAACCTCTTTTAAAAATTTTCATTCAATTTAATCCACCATCATGCCATGAGAGGTGTCACTTATAAATCATCATTACATCGTTTTGCATTTCAGATTTGGATTTGCCCGACGATGAACTACAAACTTTAGCGCTCCTTGAGATTGAGGCAGCACTACGAAGCAACGGTAGCAGCTTGGCTAAATTTCCAGGCATGCCAATCCCTGACGCGTCAATCGTTGAATACCTTGGTAACACATTGTTACGAGACGAGCTAGCGTACGATAGGGATGCCCTGCATCGTGAACATGAAACTGCATTGCCTATGTTTACTACTGAACAACGCGCCATATACGATGAAATCAGTGTAGCGGTTTCAGCAAACCGTGGCGCTGTCTTCTTCGTAAATGGCTTTGGAGGAACGGGGAAGACATTTTTATGGCGGACTTTGTGCGCCAAATTTCGTAGCAAGGGTAAGATTGTTCTCCCTGTCGCATCGAGCGGGATTGCAGTTACTCTGATCCCTGGTGGTAGGACAGCTCATTCTAGGTTTGGTATCCCCATCAATGTTGTTGAGACGTCCACCTGCTCTGATATTAAGCCAGGGACGGACTTGACAGAGCTGATAATGAAGGCAAGTCTCATTATTTGGGATGAGGCGCCGATGACACATAGACATAGCTTTGAAGCACTTGATCGTAGCTTAAAAGATGTCATGCGTGCTACTGCCCCAAGTAATGGTGACCTGCCTTTTGGTGGGAAGGTTGTTGTCTTCGGAGGGGACTTTAGGCAAATACTGCCGGTTGTCCCTAAAGGCAGTAGGTCAGATATCGTTCATGCAACCCTGTGTTCATCATCTTTATGGTCATCCACTAGTACAAAAAGCACTTGTGGTTACGGTTAAAAAGGACATATGGCTACGGTTAAATGAGCGTAGTAAATCAAGGCGTAGCATTAAGTGTTCAAGTTGTGGCTTCGGTTACGAGGCGTAACAAAATATATTTTTGGCAACGGTTGTTTATAGGAACCGAAGCCAAAAACACTATAAAGGCTTCGGTTCTTAAATTGAACCGTAACTAAAAGTGAGTAAAGACATCGGTTATTAGTAACAACCGAAGCCAAAAGTTACTAAATGGCTTCAGTTAATGACTATAACCGAAGCCAAAAATATGTTAAAGGTCTCGGTTCATAAAAAATAACCGAAGCCATTTCTAAATTAAAAATACAAAAAAAACCCAAACAATAAAACATGCAACTAATATTAGTAATTACCGAAAGAATTTTACATTATCTAATAATGTACCACATACAAATAACTATTGAAACCAACAACCAAAAATACAAAAATTTCTTCTGACATCAATTCCAACTTAGAGTAGATCACCCATTACATTTTTTTTAAAATGCCAAAAGAAATATTAGATACATCAATCAATTTTTTGAGAGATGGACATATTATTAAGAGAGCTTGCGATTGAAAACTAACAACAAAATACATAAAAACTAATTTTACTTAATTGCCTTAGTATCTTCTATAATGACGCATTACACCATTTCGCCATTGTCAGCTGAGGTCATAACTTTGAGTTATCATAGCTAAAAAACAATCTGTTATGCTCTAGAAACTTATTGCCATCTTTAATCACGTCAGGTTCCATGCAGCCTGCTTTCATGCAGCAAGCGAATCGCTGTTTAGTGAGAGTACTTTTTCGAAGGGTAACTAGTTAAACAAGCAAAAAATTAAAGCTATTGAACTGAGATCGTCGTGAAAATCAATAAGAGAAATCTACGTACCCGAATATTGTGTTCAAGACATTAGAGCTAGCAACAAGCGTTTCAGATCTTTCAAACCTCTGAACACTAGTTTGTAAGTTAGTCAATATATGATAAGGCTAAAGATCATAGATCAACTTTTAAGAGAAAGAATATTACGAAGTATATAAATAAAGTAGAAGTCAGTCCAACTTACATGTGTGAATAACAACGCCGTACATCTTTCCAGCCGTCACTGTGAAATTTCACTCAACTTCCCCTGAAAAAATTAGAGACTACGTACTATAAGTAATATCATTCTTATAAGTTATGAACTGTGCGACATAAGAATAAACTGTATTTGAAAAATCTTGCCCCAGCCCACTACACATTATTTGCAAATAGTATTAAGGTTAGGAAGGTATAATTCTTGATATATTGCATTTTAAAAGGCTGACACATCTCGAGAGAGATCCTCTCAAGTTAAGATATAGTACGACAAAAAAAACATGATCAACAAAGTTGGAAATTAGCTTATAACTTGTTCCATTTATGTTAACATAAACGGTTACGGCTTTTTAATAACAACCGTTTCTATTTAAAATGACTTTTGGCAACGGTTTAGAAACTAAACCGAAGCATTTTATATTTGGCTACGGTTCCATGATTACACCCGTTGCCAATTCAAACCACTTTTAGCTACGGCTTAGAAACACAACCGAAGCATTTTATATTTGGCTACGGTTCTTTTATTACAACCGTAGCCATTTATAATTCTTATTCCTATATAATCTTGTGGTTACGGTTATTAAATACAACCGTAGTCATTTCCACTAGCCAAATGTGTTTTCTGTAGTAGTGATCATGCAAGGTTTGTTTTGACCTATTTGTGAATTTCTTTATTGATTGCAATACGTACTGTACTTTACATATTATTTCATTAATGTATTTACGCTTCCACCCATCCTTTACCACTATTAAAATTGTTTGTAAAAAATTATATAGGTACTTGAGTTGACTCAGAACATGCGCTTACGTGTTGGAAGCTCTTCCACTGATGCACGTGAGATAAGCGAATTCTCAGACTGGCTGTTATGCATTGGTGAAGGAAAAGAAGGTGGTGTGAACGATGGTGAGGTTGCTATTGCTTTTCCAAAGGAAGTCCTTATTCATAATGTCGACGATCCAATTGCGTCAATTGTGTCCTCCACGTACCCTGGCCTTTTGGATCGCCGGTCGGACGATGACTACCTACAACAAAGAGCGATTCTAGCACCTACACACGAATTTGTGGAGTTGGTTAACGACTACGTATTATCCCTTCTTTCCGAACCAGAGCAGGTATATTTGAGCTCCGATGAGCCCTGTATGGACGAAGCACCTTCACCCACGCCTGATCTTAACTCAGTTGATTCACCTGCATGCCGACCTGATTTGCACTCAACTGAATTTCTAAATAGCATCAAGTGCGCCAGTGTCCCTAACCATGAGCTACGATTAAAGGTGGGTGCTATGGTCATGCTTATCAGGAACATTAACCAATTCCGTGGGTTGTGTAATGGAACGCGCTTGACTGTTACAGGCCTAGCGACAAGAGTTATTCGTTGTAGGGTGCTAACGGGTAGCCACAGAGGTGATACCGTCTATATCCCTCGATTGTCTCTGTCTCCATCTGACTCTTGCAAATTTCCAATACGGTTTACAAGACGACAGTTCCCGATTTCAGTATGCTTTGCCATGACTATTAAAAAGAGTCAAGGGCAGTCATTGTCTCATGTTGGTCTCTACCTCCCTAAGCCTGTTTTTACGCATGGTCAACTTTATGTTGCATTGTCGAGGGTCACCAACAAACACGGATTGAAGATTCTTATTTACGATGCGGAGAAGCGCACTTCTAACACTACTACTAACGTTGTTTACCATGAAGTGTTCCAGTATTTGTAATATTGTACATTTTTTAGGATGTTTCTATTGTTGTAATCACATTCACGTTTACATTGTTATTGATTGTTTTAATGTCGTTTCGATTACGGTGCACTTTAATTGATGTGAGTTAATATGAACTTTGAAACAAAAACGTGAAGATTGATAGTATTATGAATTGAACGTAACAAAAGCAACTAAAGAGAATGAAAGGATGTTTTGTGAGGATGATAGAACTGTAACCAAGGGATAGTATGCTTAGTGAAGTAGACCTATACTTCAACAAAGCGGGTGCTAAATCAAACACGCGATTGAAGTAGCGAGTTTAGAGCTTGTAACGCGACTAACTCTAGACTTTGTCTTGTAAGCAACAAGGACGTAAAAGAAAGCAATGCTTTACTCAGTTTTTTTGTATAAATCTTGTGTGTATATCCACTTATCCATTCAAGTAGACGGCTATATATAGCCTACAAAGCATCCCTTAACCAGGCTGGTTTAAGGGTGATAATAACAAAGTTACAATGGTGACAATAACAAAGCTTAGGAGCTAAAAACAAAGCTTAAAGAGAGCATTTAGACGCGGCACACTGTGAACACAATCAGCCTCAATCATCCTCTTAACTCCGGTGCACTCCCCATGCTTGAATGAGTGTGAACCCAAGTTAATGCCTTCATAAGACCTTGACTATTTGCCCTTTTACTCGTCCCACATACGAGCTAGCTCACCATTTGAAGTAGGCACACTACTAAGCTGGTAGGAGGTGCTAAAGTGGCTGAACTAGGACCATTAGGAGCTAATGTGACTTCATTGAACTCTTTAGTAGCTTCTTCATTCGGATCATCTCCTCCCCCTTGAAAAGGAATTGTCCTCAATTCTGAAATGCCATCATCATCAAGATAAGGAGAAAGATCTCCCACATTGAACGTGGCATGAACTCCATAATCATCCGGCAATTCCACCTTGTAAGCATTATCGTTCACCTTTGATATGATCTTGTAAGGACCTTCTGCTCGGGGCATCAACTTATTCTTCTTTTTGCTTGGAAACCTCTCCTTTCTCAAGTGAACCCATACTAAGTCACCCTCTTGAAATAGTCTTGGTTTCCTGTTTTTGTTGGACTTTCTTTTGTATGCTTCATTTACCTCCTTGATCCTTTCTCGAATTTGCTCGTGGAGTTTTATCATAGCCTTCAGTTTTGACTCTGCATCTTTATGGACTAACTCATCTTTAGGTAGAGGAATCAGGTCCAAGGGCATGTAAGGATTGATTCCATACACGGCCTCAAAAGGGGAGTGAGAGGTAGCATAAGTAGGAGAGCGATTGTAAGCAAATTCAGCGTGGGCAAGCTTGATATCCCAATCCTTTTGAGTCTTGCTCACAAGGCCTCTCAACAACGTCCCCAAAGTGCGATTGGTAACTTCGGTTTGCCCATCCGTTTGTGGATGATGAGAAGTGCTAAATAAGAGCTTGGTTCCCACCTTCCTCCATAATGTGTTCCAAAAATAACTAAGGAACTTTGAATCATGATCAGAGACAATGGACTTGGGTATTCCATGGAGACGTACCACCTCTTTGAAGTACAAGTCAGCTACATTGCTAGCATCATCTGTTTTGTGACAAGCAATGAAGTGAGCCATTTTTGAAAACCGATCTACTACCACCATGATAGCATCCTTCCCCCTAGCTGTTCTTGGTAAGGCCACAATGAAATCCATGGATACATCTTCCCACGGTCTATTAGGAGTGGGTAAGGGCATGTAGATTCCGGGTTTGAAAGAACTTTTGGCAAATTGGCAGGTCACACACTTGCTTACTACGTGTTGGACACTCCCTTGCATCTTTGGCCAAAAGAAGTGTTCCTTTAAGACCTCCAAGGTTCTTGTGATGCCAAAATGACCCGCTAATCCTCCCCCATGAGCTTCCCTAACCAGCAATTCTCTAATGGGATGCTTGGGTACACAAAGGCGATTTTCTTTGAAAAGAAATCCTTCCTGCAAAACAAACTCATCAAAAGCTCCCTCCTTGCATTTGGTGAAAGTTTCACCAAAATCAGCATCATTGTTGTAGTAATCTTTTAGAGTTTCAAATCCGAGCAATCTAACATCCAAAGTAGATAGTAGAGTGTAGCGGCGGGATAGTGCATCAGCTACCACGTTACTTTTACCATCCTTGTGCTTTGAAGAGAAATGAAAGGATTGCAAGAATTCCACCCACTTGGCATGCCTTGGACTTAGTTTTTGCTGGCCATTGATGTACTTTAGGGATTCATGATCTGAATGGAGAATAAAATGGTTAGTACGAAGATAATGACTCCAATGATCGAGAGCTCTTACTATGGCATAGAATTCCTTGTCGTAGGTGCAATAGTTTAGCCTTGCTCCATTTAGCTTTTCTAAAAAGTAGGCAATGGGGCGCCTATTTTGAACGAGAACAACACCAATTCCTACTCCACTAGCGTCACATTCCACCTCAAATGGTTGAGAGAAATCAGGAAGGGCTAGAATAGGAGCGGAACACAACTTCCCCTTGATGGCTTCAAAAGCTTCTTGGGCAGCTTTGGACCAAACAAACGCGCCTTTCTTCAAGCATTCGGTGATGGGACTTGTGATAGTGCTAAAGTCCTTAATGAATCTCCTGTAAAAGGAAGCCAAACCATGGAATGATCTTACTTCTGTAATGGTGGAAGGGGTTGGCCAAGTACGTATGGATTCCACCTTGGTTTGATCCACGGACACTCCATCTTTGGACACCACATAGCCAAGGAACACTACACTTTCCACAAAGAAAGCACACTTCTCCTTCTTTCCAAAGAGTTGTTGCTTGCGAAGTGTTGTAAATAGTAGTCTTAAGTGCTCCATATGCTCCTCCAAAGACCTGCTATACACAAGAATATCATCCAAGTAAACCACAATAAAGCGACCTAAGTAGGCCTTAAGTATTTCGTTCATTAGCCTCATGAATGTGCTTGGGGCGTTGGTGAGGCCAAATGGCATGACCGTCCACTCATAGAGTCCATGCTTGGTCTTGAAATCTGTTTTCCATTCATCCCCCTCTCTCATTCTGATTTGATGATACCCACTTCTTAAATCGATTTTGGAGAAGATCACAGCCCCATGAAGCTCGTCCAACATATCATCCAACCTTGGAATAGGAAATCTATATTTGATGGTAATGTTGTTAACGGCTCTACTATCCACACACATTCTCCAAGTTCCATCTTTCTTAGGTACTAAGAGGACTGGAACAGCACAAGGACTAAGGCTTTCACGTACATAACCTCGACTCATTAACTCATCAATTTGCCTTTGTAATTCCTTAGTCTCCTCTGGATTACACCTATAGGCTGCCTTATTGGGTAAGGCTGCTCCTGGAATGAGGTCGATTTGGTGTTCTATACCTCTAATAGGTGGTAAACCAACCGATAATTCCTCCGGGAAGACATCCTCAAACTCGTGTAACAACTCCTCAAATTGCTTTCCTCCAAGCCCATTCTCAACTACTAAGGGTTCTTCTCTAGCTACCATGACAAAGACACGTTCCCCCCCTTGTAAAGCCTGCTCTACCTCACTCTCACTAGCAAATATGGTAAGGTTAGGCCTTTTAGTTTTGTTGGCTGCCATAGCTCTAACAGCTTGGGGAGTCATGGGTTTTAGAACGATTTTCTTTCCTTTATCCCTTAATTCATATTCATTTTTCCTCCCATGGTGTACTACATCCCTATCAAACTGCCAAGGACGTCCCAAAAGTATATGACAAGCATCCATAGGAATGACATCACATAAAACTTCATCGACATAAGACCCCATGGTTAAACCTACTCTCACCTGTTTTGTGACCCTTATTTTGTTTCCATCATCCAACCAATGTAATGCATACGGTCTAGGGTGATTAGTGGTGGTTAGTCCTAACTTAGTTACCATGTCAGTAGAGGCAACATTTGTGCAACTACCTCCATCAATGATCAAGCTACACCATTTGTTGTTAACTAGACACTTAGTGTGAAAAAGTTGATCTCTTTGCTCGGTGTTGTGTGGGATGGGGTTAGAATGAAGTGTACGAAGTACTAAAACATTACCATGCGTTGGGGGTTCATAATCCTTTCTTTATTCCTCCTCTTCCAAGTAGACTTCAGGATCCGTTCCACCATTGAACTTCTTGGGCTGGTAGTTCTCCAACGCCTTCTTTAGGTGTTCCAAGAAGCTAGGGTCTTCAAAGTTCACTACTCCTGCCATGCTTTACGTCTAAAGGAAGACCAGAGCTCTGATACCACTAATGATGTGAGTTAATATGAACTTTGAAACAAAAACGTGAAGATTGATAGTATTCTGAATTGAACGTAACAAAAGCAACAAAAAAGAATGTAAGGATGTTTTGTGAGGATGATAGAACCGTAACCAAGGGATAGTATGTAACACCCGCTATTTTTCCTAAGCATTTTTATTCTTTCCGTTAGGACTTCGTCTTAACTCTGTCACTTTTGGCCTCATATTTTATCATTTTACTAAGCTTTATTTTAATTTTTGAGTTTAATAATTTCTATTTTTAATTTTAAAGATTTAAAATTCTTTTAAATCCATTTATTTGGTTTCTTCGTAAACTAAGTAATTTTTCCGCGAGGAATTCTATTTCTCTCCGAATTAACATTTTGAAGCTTGGATTTAAGTTATTCCTTTTTCCTAAAAATGTTTGAAAACGTTTATGGAATATTTTCTACTAAAATATATTTTAGTTACTAAAAACAAGCCATTTATGATTTTATTACGAAGCTTCGCGAATAATTATTTTCTTACGCGAGGTTTACTCGAATTACTTTGAAATACCTTTAACTATTTTACGATTATACTTTTTATCAACTTATAAATTATTTGAGACTGTTTTCTCACATTTTGGACCGACTAAGCTCTTAGTCACAAGTTTTATTACATTTTATTTAAACGTTTCATTTTATCACATTAAAACGTAATCATAAGATAAATCATTTTCATTCATTGTAGCATTTATGTCAAAACTTTTCTTACTCCCTCTCTTATCCTTTTGGCCGGCCAACTATAGGTCTAGGTACATTTTGGATTCCTCATTTTGAAGCCTTAATTCATTCTTACTCCTTTAAGTGTAGTAACATCCATCACCTCCTTTACTCTACATTCATTTTTGCATTAACAAAAATATTCATCACTTCTTTCTTCTCTCTTTTGGCCGGGTACTTCTTACCCTCCTTAGGCTGATTTTTGCTCCATTTCAAGTCCCAATCGCATCATTTTTATCGTCATAATAATCCTCTTTCTGATTCCTTCGTTAAGGTATTAATCGACGTCATTTTCGATCAATTTTTACCTTGTTTTTATTAGTTTTCTCATGGTATTTTTCTGCCATGATTTACGTGTTTGGTAGGATTTTTGGACGATCCCGAAGCCGACGAATATATCGTTGATTCAGACTTGGAGTAGAGGTAACGTCGATGTTACTCGGTATTTCAAGATTTTAATTGAGTATTTGCATGTATATATTTTTATATTTTATTTTGGCAATATATGTATGTCACGAATTCTGGAAAAATTTTTAAAGTTGAAATTTTGCATGTTTCGATATTTTTATCGCTTTTACGAGATTAACGATTAAATTGTTATATTAATTTGTAAAATCGTAATAATCGGCCTAAACATGTAATATATGTTTATATTCTGGAAAAATGTTGTTTTTGATGATTTTTAGTAATTTAGTATTTTTCTGATATTTTTATATCGATTATTGAATTATTATCGTTTTCGAACAAAAACGATTAAAAACCGATTTTTAGTTCTAGTACTTAAACATTTTATTTTAATCTGATTTTTGACGTGGTGAAACTTTCTGGTGAAATAGAATTTTCTAATTTTTTTCTCATAATTTTTAGGAATTGTTAAGTGGATGAATTAATTAATCACTTTAAATCATCGTTTATCGTTAAAACCGTGTTTGTTGTTTAAATTCTCGATTTCTGGTCTTTGGTTTAAATCTGGAAAAAATTATGATTCTGATGATTTCATATTAAAATGTATTATTATGATTTTTAGTGCCTTAATAAAATGTTAGGAACGATAGGTTTATTAATAAAATCGTTAATTGCGAAAACGGGTTTAAATGACGGTTTTGTTGAAATTTGTTGAATCTGGGTTTTGGAAAAATCTGGAAAAATTTATATTCTGTAAAATTAGGATTTTAAAAGTGTAATAATAATTTTTGAATATTAATACTTAAATCGTTTTGTAATTACTATTTTTATTAATCGTTATTGTCGAGATTGGACGATTAACGAGAAAACGTTTTAAAAACCGAGTTTTTAGAATTCTGGAAATTTTCTTTTCTGGACAGAATGTCCATAAATATAATTTAACTATTTTACGTAATTTTTGTACTATTTATTATAGTCTTTAATTAATAAATATTGATTTCGGACAAATTGTGATTTATCGTTAAATGCTTCGTATTAACTAAAAGGATTATTTTTCCAGCAATTTTGAAAGTATTTAAATCTGAAACTTTAGGAGTTAAATCATCCCTTAACATACTCTAAATACATTTGTTGGTTTAATTAAATAAAGACGTTCAAGTATTTAATTTAATATTTGCCGTAAAATCCTATTTATAATTTTGTAGTCGAAACTAATAATAATTAGGGAATTTTAGCTTCATAACTTTCGAAAACACCCTAATTAGTATTATTAAATATTTTTTAGATGTCTCTAATCATTTTATAACACTTGTACGATATTTTAATAGTTTCATAAAATCAAATGTTCTTACTTTAATAGTTAATATCGTTAAGGCCGAAAGTATTAGTTTTATAAATCTATATCGTTTACTAAAATGTGGTATTAGTATGAACTAATATTTTCACTACTTTGATATGATGCTATTTTTAGTAAAGTTTCTAAAAATAGAAGTTTCCTAAAATAGAAGTTTCCTAAAATAGAAAGTTTCCTCTTTTAGAATATAAATGTTTACTTCTTTTATCCTCATATTGTTTATGATGAATACATCTTTTAAATATCGATAATGGTTTGTTTTGGAGTTATGGAATAAGGACAAGTGTGGGTTTAGAGTAATATAGTCTGGGATGTACGTTTTGCCATCAACTGTAAGGCTGGTGTGTCTTTATGGGGCGCATTGGTTGTTGAACTGAGCATGGTTTGTGTTCAGGAGAGTGTATATTTACCTTAAACTTAGATATCGCATCGTATAAGTCGCGTCGGGTTGAACTGGGTATGGTTTGTATCCAGGAGGGGTGTATATTACTTAAGTCAGGACCTCGCTGCACGCAGTCCTGTTATGGTTGAGTTGCCTAGTTAGAGACCAAAGTCTAATTTGTTTTGACTAAGTTCTCGAAACTAGTTTTTAGTATTATCCTAGTGAAAGTCTAGATTCTACATTAATCCTATCCATAACGCCATTTTGATTATTTTATTTATTATCGATATAAATTGGTGCAGGTTGGCAAATATCTTTATGTTTCTTCGGAAACCCTTTTGAATAATTTGTTCGACACTAAATCTTATTTTAATATGATGTTTTACTGTTTCCCATTTTTACTATTTTCCTATATTAGTAATTACTGTTTTAAAATCCTGTTATACGGCTGGGAGAACGTTGACGTTGCTCCCCACTGATTGTGGCTGTTATGTTTTAACATGGCAGGTATACGTGTTTATTTTCCGGTGGGTGTGGGCTAGCGAGCAGTCTTGGATCCTGCTGATCTTTTAATAATCATGTTTTAAGGATTGTTTAACCTCTTTATGGAATTGTTTTAAATTTTAGCCATTTTTATGTATGGCGCATGTTTGACTTTACCAATTTAATTTTTAAGACATAGTTCTGTGTGTTTTAATCCCGACTCTACAGTGTTTCCGCCACTGTATCGCGCTAGAATTTTTAGGGGATTACATAGTATGCTTAGTGAAGTAGACCTATACTTCAACAAAGCGGGTGCTAAATCAAACACGCGATTGAAGTAGCGAGTTTAGAGCTTGTAACGCGACTAACTCTAGACTTTGTCTTGTAAGCAACAAGGACGTAAAAGAAAGCAATGCTTTACTCAGTTTTTTTGTATAAATCTTGTGTGTATATCCACTTATCCATTCAAGTAGACGGCTATATATAGCCTACAAAGCATCCCTTAACCAGGCTGGTTTAAGGGTGATAATAACAAAGTTACAATGGTGACAATAACAAAGCTTAGGAGCTAAAAACAAAGCTTAAAGAGAGCATTTAGACGCGGCACACTATGTGAACACAATCAGCCTCAATCATCCTCTTAACTCCGGTGCACTCCCCATGCTTGAATGAGTGTGAACCCAAGTTAATGTCTTCATAAGACCTTGACTATTTGCCCTTTTACTCGTCCCACATACGAGCTAGCTCACCATTTGAAGTAGGCACACTACTAAGCTGGTAGGAGGTGCTAAAGTGGCTGAACTAGGACCATTAGGAGCTAATGTGACTTCATTGAACTCTTTAGTAGCTTCTTCATTCGGATCATTAATTAACTAAGTACACAGTAATTACATTAGAATGATATTACTACAACGCAATTTTGTGATCCATCATCTTCTTCACCAATTTTCGAAATCCATCCGTGCAATTTGCACGGGTCAAAATTAGTGTAGTTTATAACGCCTACTTTTTAGAGCATAATCATATCTTATTTTCATCAAATTCTTTTGTGACAATATACATCATACGTCTCAAGATAAGAGGTCATAGATGGAGATTTAATATATGGTAATGACTAAAGACAAATGAACATACTACACAAATACCTTTAAGTTTATCATTTTAGTTTAAATGATAGAAGGGTCATCAATATACCAACATTTTTAGAAGAAATAAATAATATATGAAGTACCAAAATCAATACAGTGACATAATAAATCCTTGACATTCAAAATTTAACAGCAAAATTACATTTGCATATTCTAGCTTCTTGGGAAAAAAATAGAGTTTAACCGTAAATATAGAACATATCAAGTTAAATTGATCGAATAAAATACATCTTGAGAGTGTCTTATCATTTCTTTGAACTTCGCTTTTTCGACGTGAAATTGTGAAAAATTGAAAACATTGTATCTCTAATTATTTTCATCAATTTTGGTGCAAAAAATTTGAAATAAAATAATAATTTTTTTAGACTAAATAAACAATTTCATTCGAGATTTTTTAGATCTATAATTCAACTAAAACACGGATAAAAAAATTAGATCTACAATTTCATGTTTTTTAAAATATTTATACTGATTAAATAATTGCATAATTACTAATGATTGAGTCAAGATAATTTTAGTGTATTATTTAAATCGTGGATCTAATTATTCACGTCAATTTTTCTGCAAAAATCTTGAAATAAAACAATAATTTTTTAAACTAAATAAACAATTTCATTCGACATAATTAAGATTTATAGTTCAACTAAAAAAACGGATAAAAAAAATTAGATCTACAATTTCATGTTCTAATAAAAAAACATCTTGAGAGTATCTTATCATTCCTTTGAGTTTTGCTTCTCCGATGTGAAATTGTGAAAATTTAAAAACATTGTATATTCTCAAATTTTCTAAAGGAGAGCATTAAAATAAAATAAAAAACTAAATACTACTCCGTATTGTCTAGGAATATCGCGAATAGCTCCTGCTAATAAAACAATTTCCTAGAAAACAGCTTCAATTCTTTTTCTTTTTGAAGGAAAAAGACAACTTCAATTCTAAGAAGGAGAAAATCATATTATCCTCTTACTTCGAAAATGTGATTATTGTTATCTAATCATCGTTAGTTATGAAATATTCAAACAACTGAAAGATGTTAGCAAAGACATCGTAGTAAACACTAAGAAAGTTTTTTCAATCTCTCTTCTAGAATTACACAAATTCATGTTTAAGAAGGCATATTCGTCTTAGAACTATAATGGGTTAAATAGAATAAATAAAATAAAAACAACTTGCATGAGGAAATCTAAAAAATGGTGTACTCCGTATTTCCGTCTGAACCTCGCAAAGTTGACTCAAGGCCCGAAAGTGATCCAATATAGCTTGACCTAAATATGCCTGGAACCCAATCTACTCGAAAAGATTGACGTTAAATCATAGGTCTTATAATTTGGATACATATCCCGCAATTATAATTTTCATAAAATTCGAATTAAGAGTAGCTATATTAACTTATTACAATACAAAGCTACAAAAACATTACTCTTACACAACACTTCATTTTTAAGCAATCTAGAGGAAGTCTTTTATCTCCATATGTTCCACGGTTCAGCTCCATATGATGTTGGATGAGATGGGGTCTTTTTTTTAAGAACCCCAAACCGGGTTGAATTATTATTGATCAATCAGCCATAAAAAACATTCAAAGTAGTTCGGAAGTGTTTCGTCCAACGTTTTCCGACCTGCTGGAATTACAACATAAGCTAACTGATATATACATGTGCTACTGAGTTATTCTTTCGACGACTTACAAATGAGCATCTTGCTTGCTCAAGTTTTAACGCACATGCTTGAATATCAGCTAGTCAGCTACCATCTCAAAGAACTTGTTCCGGCCATCCTTGCATGCTGCACCACGCCAATCAACTCCTGGCAATCACTTTCGACAATGACCTTCGTGTGTCCTCTTCGCTTAGCCTCTACGACGCCTTCTAGCAAGGCCAAAGCTTCTGCCTCTCGTGCTTCGACTACCTGCCACCGTTTGCTCGCCATCGCTCACTTCACAGCTCCGTCCTCGCCCCCGTAGACGACAACTATCCCCACTCCTCGACCGTCCGCCACACCCGCATTATCCACGTTTACCTTCAACCATTCGTGCTTCGGTTTCACCCAGGCCACCCATGCCCATCTTTCAAGTCTCGTCTCCTACTCCCTTGGTTAAATGCCTCCCCCCTCCTCTCTTCCTCCATATTCACCTCCCTCATGCACTTCGTAACTCTACCCACCACCTCGTGACTCCTAACCCATCGACGGTCAAGAAGCTGAAGAGCTCCGAATTTTGAAAACCATTTTAGAGAACAAATGTATACTGCATTTAAGCTAGAATTATCTGAGAGTAACCAAGGTTAAAATTGTAGAATGAATAAGTCAACAGTATTATCATATAGAAGATCGACATTTGGAGTATTATCTCCATCATAAAAAGAAAATGATCTTTCTTTCCTCACCTTGATCGAAAGAACATTAGGCTAAAACACAGAACGACTATATGAATCACACATACAAAAATTTCATTCAATAGAAGGAGCTACTCTTTATATATAACACCGAATTAATCAAACCCACTACCCTTCGTTCTTCATCCTCTATGTCTCTGCCCCTTAGTTTCCCTCTTCTTTTTGGTAAAGTTTCAATCTTTCCTCTTATTTTCTTTCGTACTATAGATTTTATGAATAATATTTAGTATTGATGGTGAAAAAAGTGTGAACTTTCATAATTTTGAAGGACTTGTAACTAATTGGGATATTGATGTATACCCGGGGATGAATATTAGCAAACTTGAGAAATCGAGAGTGGAAAACCTCCTTTAAATAAGAATACCCTCCACTGCCTTTGGCAACCTTGTTAGTTTCAACAACATTGGTCTCCAATGAAATAAGTAGATCTTCCTTCATACATCATGGTTCTTCATCTTGAACATGGATTTTCTTGATGATAATCGGTTCCAGCACAATGTGCTTCAATTCTGCCAAATGCTGCAACGTAAAGGTTCTGCATTCATTTGTGAAAGACGATTAATTCAAATACGATATAATAATCACAAAAAGAAAGTTAAGCACAGGTAACTACCCCCAATGATCCGCATGGTTTATCGAAACTGTGTGTATATACTAGGAGTACTCTAGTTTGATTAATTAAGTACATGCGATCGTCATCATTCCCGTCCTTGAGTTGGGTAACAACGTAATAGTGTGTTTGTAATACTACTACAAAACCCTTGGTTTCTTGACGCTTTAAAGGTGGGTTCTCGACGTTTTAAAGTGTCGCAAATTTAATTCTCGGCGCTTCCAGAAAGCCTGGAGATTTTGGGCGTCGGGAATTCTGGACGCATTTTTATGTCGCCATTCTCGACGCATTAAAACGTTGAATATTTTATTCAAGACGTTTTTTTGCGTCACTACGTGGTACAGTAAAATATGCAACCTCGACGCTTTTCTATGTCGTGATTTTTTTTCCCAGATAAATT
This sequence comes from Agrostemma githago, assembly GCA_958450325.1. NCBI lineage: Eukaryota > Viridiplantae > Streptophyta > Magnoliopsida > Caryophyllales > Caryophyllaceae > Agrostemma > Agrostemma githago. The sequence continues at coordinate 44,042,795 of OY288239.1, forward strand.
TTGTTCAAAGCGCGAGACTTTCTACTATTAAAAGAGTCGAGAAATAATAATATAAAATTCAGTTATCGACACTTTTATGTCGTAAAAGTGTCGAGAATCTTATCATAAAGAATATAATAACAATTATATATTTCCAACAACTGACTTGATTACATATTTATGTTCTCTATAAAGCGCGACTCCACATTTACTGAATTGATATCAATAATACACAAAGATCGAGTTGGTCATTCAGAAAATAAACACTTAATTAGTATAATCTCCAATCATATATATATATATAGATAGATATAGATATATATATATATATATAAGAGTAAGGCTCTTATGAGTCCTTTACTCTATATGAGTCCCTAAGTCCTCATCTCATCCATTGGATGAGATGAGAATGGATGGACGAGATGCTTCTAATTATTTGCATTAAAAAAAAAAGATTACGTTCCTAAAATAGCTCCCATGATTTTAGGAAACAATAACCCCATGATTACGTTCATTCATCATTCAGTCATTCACCTTGCAAAATTCATCAAAACCTAAAAAAAAAAAAAAACTTCCATCATCACGTTCCGTCATTCATTCAATCAAATCTGGGTTCAAAATACCGTTACTATGGATTCAATGAGCGCGACATCATCATCAACTGTTGAAAAGCAATTGATCGAGTATAACAATGGTGAGTTTTGGTATTTCTTTCACGTTTTGCTTCAATTATAATTCGGCGATCGACTAACAAAAATTAAATTTCTTTCACGTCGCTTTGGCTTCGTTTTTTATGTCAATTTTCATGTTAATATTGTTTTCATTGTCATCTCATTCATCATAGATTCATATTGATGGTTAATTGATATTCATGTCGATTTGGCTTCCCTTTTTACATCAATTTTTATGTTGATATTGTTTTTTCATTCATCATAGATTCATAGTGATGGTTAATTGATATTGATTCCATAGTTTTATGTTTGTTATTTGGGTTTTCAATGAGGTCCACTGATAATATTGTTTTGTTTTCTATGAACGCAGTCACGATGTTGAAGTAACATACGCTCTACATTACAGCAACACTCCATTGCAATTACAGTAACACACTGAACGTTACGAAACAGTTTTTGATGATGATGTTAGAGTAACGTACTTTACCAGTTAGAGTAACACAATGTAAGAGCTGAAGTAACACATTGGCTGCATGGGCGTAACGCATATGTATTAACGTTACAGTAACACTTAATTGCAATTACAGTAACACACTGAACGTTGAGAAACAGTTTTTGATGATGATGTTAGAGTAACGTACTTTACCAGTTAGAGTAACACAACGTAAGAGTTGAAGTAACACATTGGCTGCATGAGAGTAACACGTTGTTTAATTTTGTGCAGGTGATATTGGAAGTGATGCGAATGCACAAGACAACACTGATAAAGGTGGATGAGGATGAGGAGGATGAAGTGGATGACGACGACGAAAATGAGGAAACTGAGGAAGACACTGAAGAAAATAAGGAGGAACATGTGTTTTGAGAATACTTGTGTTTTTGGTCATGATAAAAATATTTTTCTTTTTTTGTTTACAAGAATAACTGATTTTGTACACATTTTTTACAAGTAGCGTTGTGCTACGTAGCAATTAACTCTATATTTTATTTAATACATGTGCATTTGGTTAGAGTAACATCTTTGTTCTATTGGAGTAACACCTTTCGTCAGTTAGAGTAACAGACATAATGCATTAAAGTAACTGAGGACTGCAGCGTTTAAACAAATGATTACCAAAGTAATTGATGATAGCTTGGATTGGAACCATTCATTACCAAATTAACGATTGTCGTTCTTTAAAGAACGATATATAATGCGTCAGAGTAATTAATGATAATAACATTGTTTAACCATGAGACAAAGAATAACACCATTAATTACTTGGAGTAACATCATTTTTTAATTAAAGTAACACTTATAATACGTCAATGTAACACGGGTGTGTAGCCTTGCTTGAGTTGAAGATGAAAGAATGAGCGGGTGTGTGTTTTGAAAGAAATTAGAAGTCGAGAGATTGAGTTTGGGATGATGAAGATGAAGAGTTTTAGTTAGGCGGGTGAGTTTGAATGAAAAAATTGAATGTGATGAAACATAATCAAGTAAGTTAGGTGGTTGGAGATAATTAAGGGAGGAGAGAGGATTTTATTATATTTTTTCCAAAATATGTTATATATTACCTTAATTACTAGACTCAATCACCACCATCCATCTCATCTAAATCAATGGCTCTAAATAGGACTTATGGACTCAAAAAGAAAAAAAGGACTCACTTGATCTTTACTCTATATATATATATATATATATATATAGAAATTGCATCCGGTGAGTTGGTCTTCTTTAAATGAGTCCGTCCCGCAAATCACAGCCACACGATCAAATCACATGAATGGCTGAGATTCAATCTCAGCGTCATCTTCATCGTATATAATCTTATTGTTACAGTAACAGAACACTATTACAGTAACACAAATATCTTACTGTCACACTGTCACAGTAATAAGGAATTACAATAATAATGTCAGAGTAATACTGTTACAGTAACAGAACACTATTACAGTAACACAAATATCTTACTGTGACACTGTCACAGTAATAAGGAATTACAATAATAATGTCACAGTAATAATGTCACAGTAATATGAAATTAAAGAGTTATAAATTTCTTACTGTGACACTGTCACAGTAATAATGTCAAATTCAAAGTAGTAACATCAACATGAGATTAACAGTAGCACTGTTCATTTATCATTGTTACCTAACACTGTTACAGTAATATTTTTACCGTAACACTATTACATTAAAATTGTTACCGTAACACAGTTACAGGTTATAGTAATATTGTTACTGTAACACTTCAACACACTGTTACAATTTACAGTAAGTTATAATAATATTGTTACTGTAACACTTCAACCCTGTTACAGTTTACCGTAATTTACAATAAGTTATAATAATATTGTTACTGTAATACTTCAACACTGTTACAATTTTATCCTTAAAATATTGTTTTTTTTGTGATTATTTTTGGGTTCATACTTTTGTGAGTAAATTAGTTGGGGACGTGGTTGAATGACAGCCCTTGGATCTCTTAGATCCAATGGTCTAAGATCGCGGGACGGACTCATTTAAGATGAGAGACTCACCGGATCCTCACTCACAAATGAGTTTGTCCCGCAAATCACAGCCACATGATCAAATCACATGAATGGCTGAGATTCAATCTCAGCGTCATCTTCATCGTATATAATCTTACTGTTACAGTAACAGAACATTTTTTTAAAAAAAAAAAACTATTACAGTAACACAAATATCTTCCTTGTTACTAAAAACTATTCAATCTCAGTGTCACAGTAATAAGAAATTACAATAATAATGTCACAGTAATAATATCAAAGAGTTATGATGTTTGTGTATGCAAAGGTAGCCTTGTTACTCTTCCTTAATGACGTGGTCCAATCTCAGCCATTCAATCTTGTTTGATTGTGTGGTCCAGATTGAAAGGACGGACTCATTTAAAGAGGGAGACTCACCGGATCCTCACTCTATATATATATATATATATATATATTGCAATCAATAAATAGAGTTTCATAAGACGAATACGTAGAATAATCTTCATCCAATCATATATTTCGCAATCCAAAGTAAAATAAAAAAAGTACTAAAACACTACAGTATTATTTAAAAAGATACGTTTTTTCCTTCGAAAAAACATTGAATTTAATGTCCAGGTTCAAAAACAGTGAGTCGATTTTGTCATCCATCAATTCCGTCATCATCTCCCTTTTTGTGTTGTAGAACGTTCTATAGTGGTAAAAGAATATAACATAGTTTAAGTGTCAACATTAATATCTGCATCAATCTGAACAAAAAAAATATTTAACAGATATACCTCTAACATTTTGAAAAAGAAATAGAAAAATGAATAGCAATTGGGTTGTAGAAGTTGATAAGTATAAGCTTACCTGAAAATCATCTATTAGTGTCTCTTTCACAAATAAAGGTTTCATCTTTCCTCGTATGAGTTTGCTTAAATATCTCCAATTCACTTGGGTCTCTCTTATTCTTCTCTTCTTGTTCATTGTCAAAACTCAAATTAGTTATAGCACATCAGTTATTGATTATGGGTGTGGAGGGGTTAACTCAACCTAATGAAAAGATACTCCAACAATAGTGAAACTGTGAGATAGCATATAGTATATATTATATACTACTCGTATAAAGTAAGAAAAAAATGAAGCTACCTTTTTAATAAAAGTTGTAAACTTTTCTGCCGCCTGCTTAATCCTAAAGTGGTGAGAAGACACATATGGCAGAGCAAGGCATTTTTTTGAAGCCCTGCACTCATCTCCCTTAAGATGCAAACCAATTTCATCACTTGGCTGACATTCCATGAAACATATATGCTGAAAGTCGAAAGGATCATAATACGTTGGTATTCCGCAAGAGGCACCAAGAAATTTAGGGCGATAGCGATTCACCGAACATAAAATTTCACTATCTGAAGAAATTTCACATGTCAAGCAATTGCCAACAGAAAATTCACAAAAATCTGAAAAGCCACAGCAACATACATATTTCCAAGATTTGATGCATGGAAGACTGCAATATGTTATGGGCAGTGCACCATTCTTCTTCAAATTTAAGAACTATACCTTGTGCGGTGGAACCTTCACGTCCTCAAGATTTAAAAGCTGTTTCAAACATTGAAGACGAAGCTTGTCCTTCACAGTTGACACAGAGAAATGTTAGGTAGCATTAGTTCAATTTTTTGACAAATACAAATTGATAGGTTTTGGTGTAGAGAACTTTGGAGGAGAAGCATTACACAATACCTTAAACACACGTTGCCAAAAGTGATACGCGCATAGATTTGCCAAGAAACACACCTCCTTTTTACCCATCAAAGTAGAGTTTTCTCCTTCTACAGTGTAGTATGAGTCTGTATATTCCATAAACTGCAGATCATAACAACCATTTACAAACAAAGACACAAGCAGGCAGCAGCTACTACGTCAATTAAAGATGTGTGAATTAGATATGCTGCATTGAACATACCAGATTTTCCTCACCAAAGGGACGAATAATAGGTTGTGGCTACATATCCATCAAGATTCCAAGTAAAATGCTCTTCTGTAACATTCCACCATCAACAAATTTGAGTATCAGCAAGGAAGCATCAAAGGACAAGGAGAAGCTGGCAAGTAGTCGTCGATAAAAGGTAGGCTCATATCATCCTCTGAGATGTGTTTTCCGAAGGGCTTGTATATGCTCAAGTACGTTCAATGCATCCTCTACAGTGTCGATATCTGGTGGGTCCAAGGCCTTCTGTGACAAAACTGATATAAAATACAACATATTATATGCTTACTCGGGCAGTGGCAACTGAGTATTTGTGATTTTGTGATGCGACTCAATAGCAGACTACAAATATATTCGTATACAATAGAGTAATCCCAACATAATAATATATACCGTATAAAAAAATGCTTACTTTCTAAGAAAATAAAGATAACTGGTTCTGATAAATATCAACCAAAATATCCACGAAACAAGGTAGAAAAGTGCATTGTCTGCACCATACCTTTCGGGTCATTAATCAGCTTCGACTCGGCATAGCAGATAAGAAGAACCTGTAGCCTGAGTGATAGTTTGAGTGTTGCAGGAGACTAAAAAAGAAGCCAACTTGTCAAAAAATGACCTTGTAACCAACATATATACCTTGCCTCTACGTTGGTCAGCCTACACCACAATTTTCACCAGATAACAAAACTTCAATGCTGAAAATGCAACTTAAGCATGTCATAGATTTCAACCTATACCTGTGATCTAGAAACCCAAACAAGGTCAGCAGTATCCCCTTTTCGATTCCCGTCCCAATACACTTGTAAAGACCGACAAGATCAGAATCAATAACATGGGCAACTTCTGGAATTGTTACTGATGATTTTGCTATATTAGTAGCCAAAATTACCTGCAGAATTTGTAGGTGTAAACAAACAAATAAAGATCACGAGCAGCTAACATCCAAAATAAGCAAAAACCAGAAACGCATATTACAAGAAGATATCAGAATTCACATACTCAGAATGGTTACTACAAGAACATATCGTGATATCGACTTTATATCTCTATTTCATGAACAGAAAAGGCCTCTGCTTGCTAGATGTAAGGTTTCATATGAGGACTCTTGCCAGTCCTGCTAGGGTCAGATTCCTACGGGATAATTATTGTATGCTTAATGTATGGAGGTCTCAAGGAAGAAAAATGAGTGACCAATTTTAGAAATAGTGTAGATATATACAGCTGAACTCATCAATTTTGTTAGGCTCACACCGACAAACATTCAGATAACTTTGCCTTACCAGCCGCACAACATTCTCCAATTATTGAAACTAATGTAAATTATATACCATTTAGGGAAGCCTTCATGTGATACAAAAGGTTGAGTTTACCACTCTACACCCATAAATGAAGGGCTTTGAGCCATCTTCCCGTCCTGCACCGGTTGATGTTGATGATGATTATGATCGATGAAGAGTTTACTATTAGTCAAATTGTGGAATTAAGATCACAAAATTGAAGAGGTGATCAAATTACAAGGGAATTGAAACACGTAAAATTTTTGGGGATTATCTTGGTTAATTAGCTAGTTTTGTCATTTTCACCACTTGATAAATACAATATGGCTGGCTGAATGACTACATAGCTTGGTCATACTATTACTAGTAGTATTAGGTGTTTCTTTAAGCAAATTAATTCACTAGTACTAAATACATTTAGACTAAATGTTTGTATTAATGAGAAACAATTCTAGTTTGAACAATTATTAAGTCTCATTTATTACTTTGCTTGAACCATAGGATGCGTTTGTTTTTTTAAGCCTTCAATTCATTGATATAGTACTACCTGATGAGAAAGTGAATGATTAATGTTCCTACTTTACAATGCAACTTCAGCTTGCATTGTGTCTTTTATTTACAGTATATACTTGGTAGTGTTTAGCCGGGATTCGAGTTTCAAAGCTTGATGGGTACGGTTTTTCAACTCGGACGCATATTACTGTTAAGTAGCTTGCTTTAATTCGGAGGTTACGGTGATAAAAAAATAAATCCTCCGTACTAGTTACTACAAGTAACTTGACTTAAATCTACTGTATGTACAGTATGTAATTGAGGGTGGTGCAAGAATAATTTAGGTAGCTGTTGTTTTCATGTTATAGGTTACAAAAGTTTCAGTTTCTTTTTTCACATATTGTTTCTATTGTTTCTAATTTAGTCTAAAGATATAGAGTAGTAAATGCTGGTGTCTAATTAACATAATAACATTGCATTGGTATCTAATGATTCAATGCAGATTTTTCATAGTGAAAGTATATCTGATCTAATGAAAAACCAAAAAAAGGTGCTTTTGTTATCCATCCTCCCTAATTTTGATTATTAGGTGTGTGAGCTGAATATGGTAACAACGGATTAGTAGAAGCATCAAAAGAAATCTCATTCACACACATTTATAACCCAATCAATAATACTCACAGAAAAATCATGAACAAATCGATTACTTAAAAAAACAATGAACTAAAAATTCACAGAAAAATCAACGAAATAAACAACTAGTATCATAATTACGATAAAGTTAAATCGATTCAAATCGACAAATTAAAGTGGATCAATTGAACAACTAATTTACGAAATTAATCGATGAATGTTACCTGATGTTAATCAACGAGATAAGGTGAAGATAGTAGAACCGTGATGAGCAGCGAGATAATCGGAAAGGTGACGCGAACTGAAATCAGAAGAACGGTGACCAATAATCAATAGCAGAATAGTGAGGCGAAATCAAAAGTGAAATCAATATCCGACATGAAATTATATTCGTACCTGAAATCAATAATCGGCAGTAGAGATGATGAATAATCGTGAAATTAATACCACAATAGTGACACTAAATCAAGAGCGCTAAATAAGAGCATATGATAATCGCGAAATCACAATAGTGACGCGAAATATGATGATAATCAGCAAGATAAATAACGAAAGGTGATTGATAAATAACGAAATCACAACGGTGATAAATAATCGAGAAGGTGATTGATGAAGGAGGAAGCAGCGCGCATATATAATCAAGGAATGATTAGGTTTAATTTGGGGATTTCGTTCAATTTGATTAGGGTGGTAATTTGATTATAATTTCGTTTTTGGTATAATTGAGCGGGATAAAATATGTTTCATTCGCCGCGCTCAGTTCTATGACTCTATCTATACATTTAGAGCTAGGGTTAAATTTGCTTATGAATTATTATATTAAATATATAATTCTCAACACATTAAAGGGTAGACAAAGAAAATTTGATAAAGAGAAGGGTAGACACTTGTAAAAGTGTCCAGCTTAAAGCGACAAGAAACTAATGATTTTGTAGTAGTGTGAATTGTTTACGGGTAATAATATTACAAAGAAAAAATAGAGAAATGAAATTGAATAAACATAAACATAGAGATGGAATTGAAGAAAGTATCCACCGTCAAAGCTAACCATTTAGAAACCATCCACGCATTTGCATTCTTTGTTCTGAAACTCCCCACCCCCTCCCTCCCAATTCAATGAACCACCTTTAAATCTCATGACTCGGAATACTCAAGCTGCAAACCTCAAGTAAGGCTAACCCTCTCGAAGAGCGTGAATTGAGTTATAAGCGAAAGGATCACACAAAAAGGGGATTTCTCATTTTCATTTTTATGATTACCCAGGTCAAATTCAATCTAAAGTTTGAATTCTTGAGAATTTAACAACTACCCATTAATATAACAAAATCTCATTCTTTAATCTGGGTTTTTGTTTGTTTCAATTATTTTAGCCGAATTATTCAACAAAAAGGATATTTTTTTTTGAATTTTTATGAATACTCAGGTCAAATTCCATCTAAAGTTTTAATCCTTAAGACTTTAACAACTACCAAGTATACCAAATAATAGCTTAATTATTCAACACAATGGTTTTTTTTATAAGAATACCCACGTCAAATTCCATCAAAATTTCAAATCTTTGAAAATTGTACAACAACCTAGTATACCAAATGATGTTCTTTATTTTGGGTTACGTTGTTTTTTAACTTTGTTTTTGTTGATTGTTTGAGATTTCAAATGATAAACTTGCTGTACAAAGATGAATCAGATATATTAAATAGCAATAAATTTTAATTATACAATGGAAATGATAATATATAAGGGAAAGCTGAGTATTAGAATTGTGATAGATATCATCTGGGTTTGATGAACAAATAAAGAAACAAATATATTGAAATTAGATAAGTGCATATATCATAGTCAATAACAAATAAAGCAGCATGCTGTGGACATGACATAGGTCCACCCCGACACGGCCCCGCGCGGGTTTGGGGAGGCGAATGAATCTCATGTGAGATGGATCTCGAGTTGAAATTTAAATCGAAGTAGGAGTCGCCACCGAACTTTGTGGGAGTTCGGTCCCGTTCGAACCCACTCTATGTCGTAGTGGGCCATGTACAAAATATGGCCCATTTCCGATGTCAAAGTTTATTGGGTTCGTCCCTTAGCATTTGATACCGATACCGACACCGACATTATCAGTAATCGAGTATTGAATGACTCTCGTTGCCAATGGATTGGAACATCCGGAAACCATGGTTCTGAGTAAGGGGTGAGTGTACGTGTTGGGAAGTTCACAAAGAACACCCAACCCCGCCCGCACTTAGCGGCCTTTACTAAGATATCGTTCGATTTTTATGTACGCGCGTTAGTTCGACGATTGAATGATATGCAAAGAGTATTTTTAGACTAAACATGTGAATTATGTTTGCTAAGTCGTTTTAATGCATCTAAAACTTAACGTCAAAGTTGTTTTAGCATGCGAGGTTCATTTTAGTATAATAAAACAAACGAAAAAGAAATTGCTAAAGACATGAACAAACGGGTCAGTAACGATTGATAAATTGAATAAAGAAATGTAAACTTAATGCATGGTTTGAAAAAAGGTTTGTGACACGTGATGGATTAAACACGCGTTGACCGAGGTCAAAAATATGTATCGAAAGCTTGGAATATGCCGAGAAAGACGCTGTTTCAAGAAACTTAAAAAAAAAGTAAAAAAAAACGTTACGGTTTCAGCAACCCACGCGACTTGCCCGGGAGGTGGCGCGACTCGCGCGGGAAGGCGTCTCGCCCGGGACGCGTGATCCGAATGCAGAAGCAACAAACCAAGAGTTCAAAGAACTCACACTAGCTCCAAATGGTCCTAGTCCAACCCCCTTAGCCCCTCCTTCAAGTCTAGTAGTGTGCCTTCTTCAAGTGCTGAACTAGCTCGAGCAAGCACCTACTTGGACCGAATAAAAAAGCAAGAACATACATTGCTCTAATCTGTTTTACAAGTCAAATAATCAAGACCATATGGATACATTAACTTGGGTTCACACTCATCAAACCTCTCATGCAAACAAGGGCTGTGCATCGGATTTAGTAGGCTGAATGTGTTCCCAATGATGCTGATGTGAGTTAAGATGAACTTTGAAACAAAAACGTGAAGGTTGATAGTATTCTGAAATGCACGTAAACAAAAGCAACAAAATAGATTGTAAGGATAGTTTGTGATGATGAATAAACCGTAACCAAGGGATAGTATGCTTAGTGAAGTAGACCTATACTTCAACAAAGCGGGTGCTAAATCAAACACGCGATTGAAGTAGCGAGTTTAGAGCTTGTAACGCGACTAACTCTAGACTTTGTCTTGTAAGCAACAAGGACGTAAAAGAAAGCAATGCTCTACTCAGTTTTGTGTATAAATCTTGTGTGTTTTATTCATCAAAGTTTACGGCTATATATAGCCTACAAAGTGTCCTTAAACTTGGCTGGTCAAGGTGATAATAACAAAGTTACATGGTGATAATAACAAAGCTTTAGGAGCTAAAAACAAAGCTAACAAGAGAGCATTAAGACGCGGCACCCATGTGAACTAGGAGCTAAAAACAAAGCTAACAAGGAGCAATTAGACGTGCACACTATGTGAACACAATCAGCCTCAAACATCCTCTTAACTCCGGTGCACTCGCCATGCTTGAATGAGTGTGAACTCAAGTTAATGCCTTCATAAGACCTTGACTATTTGCTCTTTTACTCGACCCACACACGAGCTAGCTCACCAATTGAAGTAGGCACACTACTAAGCTGGTAGGAGGTGCTAATGTGGCTGAACTAGGACCATTAGGAGCTAATGTGACTTCATTGAACTCTTTAGTAGCTTCTTCATTCGGATCATCTCCTCCCCCTTGAAAAGGAATTGTCCTCAATTCTGAAATGCCATCCTCAACAAGATAAGGAGAGAGATCTCCCACTTTGAACGTGGCATGAACTCCATAATCATCCGGCAACTCCATCTTGCAAGCATTGTTGCTTCCCTTGTATGGAACTTCTGGTTGTGGCTTCAACTTGTTCTTCCTTTTGCTTGGAAACCTCTCCTTTCTCAAGTGAACCAAAACCAAGTCACCCTCTTGGAAGAGTCTCGTTTTTCTGTTTTTGTTGGACCTTCCTTTGTAGGCTTCCTTGCTCCTTTCCCGAATCACTTCTCTAAGACCATCTCCAACAATGGTTTACCACTACTCATCATCCTTCCATCTTTCCTATTTCTCACTCCTCTACCTCACAATCAAAAAATCACTCCTCCATCCATAATCATCTCTTCCTCATCATTTTACTCTCTCTCATCATTTATCTCTCTTACTTTTTAATACCCCACCATTCCACACTTTTTTATTAATTATGAAAATAATTTGTTAACTAATGTAATGAACAAAATCGAGTACGTATAATTTAATTTGATTGTTGGACTCGGTTTTCATATTTCGTACTCAGCTGTTGTCTCGGAATTTTGTACTCGGTTTTCAAACACAACAATTTATTTAAAATATAAGTACGAAAGACAATATTACATTACCTTTAAAAATAAAAATACGAAGCATGCGTAGAAATACGAGGCACACATGAAAATACGAAGAACACATAAAAATACTAAGCACGCATAAAAATACGAAGCACACATAAAAATATTACTACTCGGTCACTTTCGAATCGGCTCATGATCCCCATCGTAATCGTAATCAGAATTGTCCATCCATCCGTCTGGGTTTTCGTCTTCTTGAAGTTCAATTTCCTGGAGTCGATCCTCCTCCGTCGTAATTTCATCATAGATAGTCCAGTAGTACACCTCTTCACGTTGAACAAATGTTTCTCCTCTCCCAGACAAAAGGTCTTTTAAAACATCTTCAGCAATCACTTTGAACAGCCTACGAATCATCGTAACTATTTCACTTTGTAAGGAGGTCAGCTCTTCATTTTTAGCCGTCCATGTCTCTGAAATATTAAACATAAATTAATCAACATATGCATATACCATAGACTTTCATATGGAGTACATATATAGTAATATATAGTAATAGTAGAAAATTATACCAAAAGTATTGTTAACTGTCATCGGAGGACTAAGTCCTGCATCAACATTTCCAGTAATTATACCATGTAGTTTGGTTAGGGCCGGTGGACTATTTAATAATAACATATACACGCTTTCTGTTACGACTAAATTGAGACGAGCACAAAAGTTGCGAGATTCATCCATAATCTTATTGATTTTCCACTGAGTGTTTCCAACTTCCTCATCATAATAGGCAGACATGTTATATATTTTAGTTATTTTATGTATGAGAAAAATAGGTGTGAGGAGATGTAGTATGAAACCGTAACTTATATATAGAGCTACGTAATTGTTCATTTCAATATTTTTTTTCCTGATTTTCAATTGTCAATAAAAGCATCTGTCAGAATTTGTAGTAGAGTCACTTCAATTTTTAATAAATGATTATGAATTGTCTAATCAACATAATGTATGTCGGAATTGAGTAGTGTATAGTCACTTCAATTTTCGTATCTTATCAATTAAAGCATCTGTCAGAATTTGTAGTGGAGTCACTTCAATTTTTAATAAATGATTATGAATTGTCTAATCAACATAATGTATGTCGGAATTGAGTAGTGTATAGTCACTTCAATTTTCGTATCTTATCAATTAAAGCATCTGTCAGAATTTGTAGTGGAGTCACTTCAATTTTTAATAAATGATTCTGAATTGTCTAATCAACATAATGTATGTCGGAATTGAGTTGTCAAAGAAATGATTCTGAATTCTGAATTGTTTAATCAATAGAGTTGTCAATTAAAAATAAGAGTACGAAGCACAGTAGCACCATTAATTTCAAAATAAGAGTACGAAGCACAACATTAACATTCTTCTAAAAATAAAAGTGCATGATTAAAAAGAAAATAACATAAATGTTCAAGACTCAACACCGTAAAACCTAAGATTCTCCAAATTTCTGCCAAATATTTTCAATTAAGTCCGCACGGAGTTCTTGATGGCCCCTTGAATTTCTTATGCGAGTGTTGTTCTGAATGTACGTACTTATTGAAGCGGTGTATCCAACTTCATATTCTGGTTCTTGCACGGTTGCATCACCTTCCTCATTTCCATTATTAGTAAACTCATTTGGATCGTAGTTGGCATAATTCTCTCTTTCGTCCTCAACTATCATGTTATGGAGTATTATACAAGTGGTTATGATTTTTCCCATTCGTTCAACACTCCATGTTAGTGCCTCTTTACGTACAATTGCAAACCTAGCTTGTAGGACCCCAAATGCCCTCTCTACATCCTTCCTAGCCGCTTCTTGACATTCAGCGAATAGTTTGTCCTTCGGTGTTTGTGGTAGTGGAATTGATTGTATAAATGTTGACCATTGTGGGTAGATACCATCGGTCAAGTAATATCCGGTGTTGTACTCATGCCCATTAATTATATAGTTAACTCGCGGAGCTCTTCCATTCATCATATCATCAAAAATAGGAGAACGATGGAGCACAGTTAAGTCATTACAAGATCCCGGAATCCCAAAGAACGAGTGCCATATCCAAAGATCTTGAGAGGCTACGGCTTCCAAAATAACTGTAGCTCTACCACTGCGTCCTTGGTACATTCCTCTCCAACCAACTGGGCAGTTCTTCCACTTCCAATGCATGCAGTCAATGCTCCCCAACATTCCAGGAAAACCACGTCTATTACCAATGTAGAGTAGTCTTTGCATATCATCAGCGGTAGGAGCTCTTAAATACTTTGGACCCAGTCGATCTACAATTGCATCAGTGAAACGCTCTAGCGCAACTGTTGCGGTAGATCCTCCGAGCCGAATGTATTCATCATTCCTGTCTGCGGCTTCCCCGTACGCTAACATACGTAAGGCTGCAGTGCACTTCTGTAAAGACGACAAACCACCTCTACCGGTCCCATCCGGACCAGGGTTGAAAAATGAATGATATGATTCACAAACCTCCACTAATCTTAGGAAAACATGTCGGTTCATTCGGAAACGACGATGAAACAGATTTGGTGGATAAGTGGGATTCGGAGCAAAGTAGTCGTTGTATAGATTTTGATGACCAACTTCGCGGTTCCGCTCAATGTATCTTCTCGGACCTCTTCGCCTACGACTCTGTTGCGCAACCATTTGTGAGATACGGCCGATACATGCATCAATGCCCCGCTCTATCGCTTCGCACTCGGTATCATCCTCACTTGAAGATGAAGAAGACGAAGATGATGAAAATTCATAATGAGCATCCATTATTTTATTGTGATATTTGTTGTGGTATATTGTTGTTGGATATAAAATTGAAGTTGTGATATTTGTTATTGAAATGTTTAACAATGCTCAATAAGTAGACATGACTCATTACTTCCTCAGTACGATTCCAATACCCACAATAAATAGACAATGCATAGAAAGTTGTGCCACACAACTTGCAAAATATGGAGTATATTGTATACCACACAAGTTGGACAACTAACTGTACTACACTATTTCGTCATATAGGCAAGTCATGTCATGCAGTAAAAGTAGCTCACTTTTGAAAAAAGAAATGTTATGTTAAAAATTAGTTGATAAGACAGTACGTACCAGCTTTATCAAAGTTACTTTCACACAATATGAGTAGAGAATACACTGGTACGCAAAATACAATTACCAAGACTAAACTAAAATAAACACAAACTTAAAGAAAAAATACTTGAAGTAAAAACATTAACCATAAACAGAAATATAAAGAAATACTTAAACTAAAACATAAACATACTTAGTTCTACCTGCAAACATAAACATAACTTCAAACTAAAACGTAAACGAAATTTTAAATAAGAGACACTTGCAAATACTTCATAACCCTTCTTCTAGTTTCGTAATTCGTTGAAAAGTTGCTGCTTCCATTCCTCTTCTTCTGGGGTTAAATTGTTCCTTGACGATAAATCGTGGAACGCCTGCCATTTCCACTTCATCGCATCGTTCTTGACCTTCTGTTCAATAACAGCAATCTGTTTATTCTTCGCTTCAATATGTTTATTCTTCGTTTCCAATTTCTGTTTAGCAAAATTTAGCCTCTCCCACTGCAATTCCGCATCGGCCTCCTTCCTATTCCCGTGACGGTCTATACTTTCAGCCAAATACGCAATCTCTCCAACTTTGATCTTCCCCTTCGTCTTCTTTGCTGCCTTTATACCTTGCGGACGTTGACTCCCGCGTCCCTCACCTTCTTCAGCGCTAGTTGGTGTAGAAAAACCACCGTCATTTAGGCGAACTCTCTTACCACTTCCGGCAGAATCTGGGTCGCTTCCAATGACAGGGGTATCTGGATCCGTGCTCTTCTCACCCATAGACATATCGTTTCTAGTGTTAGTACTCTGCTTCCTACTAACCCTCGTATTAATATAGCCTCCAACAACTTCACACCATTTCTAATATTTTCTAAGCATCATCCATGCACGCTCATCTTGAAATTTTCCACCGTGAGCCTCATTATAAAGTGCATGAGCTTCTTGAATGATGTCTTCTTCCTTGTACCCGCTTCTGCCCTTCCTCCGAACAGCTTCTTCGTAACATCCAACCCATTTCATGACAGCGGCTGTTACTCGTCGAAATCGACTGCACAACATGCCGGGAGTACGATGCATGATCTTGTCAGGGTTAGCTTCACGTGCTTCTTCAAACAACTCTCCGACTTTCACCCATAATGCATCTTTCTTTTGATTAGTTCCAATGATGTTATCAGTTGAGTGCCTCATAAACGAAGATATGAGAGCTTCATCCTCTTGGATAGACCATATCTTTTTCTTCCTTGCTGAACCAGACGGTTCACTTGCCCTCACAGAGACCTCAACTTCATCGCTTTCTTCTACTACGTTGTCCCTATCACACTCTGAAGTTTGAGATAGGTTGCAGTTGAACGAGTTATTTGACGGGATTTGCGAACTGTAACCAGGGTAAGTATCAGAATAATTATTGTAGTTATTGTCAAACTGCTGGGAAGGATGAAAATTTTGCGGGGGTTGAGAATTATATTGTGAGTTTTGATAATTATTTTGGTCGTAACCTGCGTAATTAGGCCGGGTTTGATAGTTATTTGGATTACATTGTGGGTTTTGATAATTGCCGGAGGTAGCGATATTTGATTGAGGACCCATAAAACTTTCGGTTCTCATTTTTCGAAAAACTTCGAACATTTGTTGTTCGAAATTATTACTACGACTATTATCATTATTACTTGGATTATTGTAATTATTATAGTTATCCATAACTAATATTAAAAAGAAATAGGTTTAATTTTGTTTTGTATTAAATGTGATTAACAAAATAAAATAGAGAGAGAAAGAAGTAGTGTGATAATACTACCCAATATTATACTCTATTTATAGAGAAAAAAATTTCAAACTTAGATATGTTTTTTTTTTTGAAAAAATAGATTTTTCATAAAAAACCGTAAACAGTTCAAAAAAATAAGAAATAAATATATTGATTATGGACTTGACAAGTGTCAAGTCCCTATTGGATACTAAATTTAAAAAAAAAAAAAATTTGGGCAAAACAACACATTCACGCTCCTCATCCTCTTCCTCACAAAGTTGAGCCTCCTCATGAAGCTCATGGGGATGAATGTCTATTCTCATGCAAAATTATGGTTGGAGGTTCATCACCATCTCATAAGCAACCTCCAACTCATGGTTGGAGGTGCTCTAAAGTACAAGTCAGGCCTTTTGCTAGCATCATCCGTTGTGTAACCAATACTGAAGTGAGTCATTCTGGAGAATGGCAAGTACTCCCTTGGTTTGAAAGGACTCTTCGAGGCCGGATTTGTTAAGTATTTGCTCACAATGTTTTGATTATCCCCTTGTAACTTTAGCAAAAAGAAGTGTTCTTTTAGTATCTCTAAGGTCTTGGTCATGTCAAAATGTTCAGCTGGTCCTCCTCCATGAGCTTCTCTAGTTATACACTCTGAAATAGGATGCCTTGGAACACAAAGATGGTTCCCTTTAAAAGGAAGCTCTTCCTGCAAAACAAACTCATCAAAAGTACCAAGAGCACCAGCCTTGCACTCGGTGAGTACATCAGCATCCATGGAGTAATAGTCCTTCAAAATCTCAAATCCAAGCGTGCTTGCAACTAAGGTGGATGAGTGTGAGTAGTGACAAGATAAAGCATTAGCCACGACATTGTTCTTACCATCTTCATACCTTAAGAGTCCATGATCTCTACTAGGTGTTAAACAGGCTGGTATTCCATTAGAAATGACAACACCTAGTTTCTTTAGCCACTCCTCCAATCGTTTCCCTTCTGATGTGAGTTGATATGAACTTTGAAACTAGAATGAGAGATATGATTAGTATTCTGAAATGGAACGTGAACAAGTAATCAAAACAGAATGAAAGGATAGTTTTAAGGATGAATAAACCGTAACCAAGGATAGTATGCTAGGTGAAGTAGACCTATACTTCAACAAAGCGGTTGCTAGATCAAACACTCGATTGAAATAGCGAGTTTAGAGTTTGTAACGCGACTCACTCTAGACTTTGTCTTGTAAACTACAAAGACGAAACAGAAAGCTCAGCTTTACTCAAGTTTTTGTTATGCAAATTGGATCATTTATTCATTCAGATGGGTGGCTATATATAGCCTACAAGACCCTTAAAACCGGCTGGTCAAGGGTGACAATAACAAAGTACAATGGTGACAAAAACAAAGCTTAAGCCTAATGTGAACTAGGAGCTAAGAACAAGGCTAGGAGCTAATAACAAAGTAATGTAAACATGGAGCTAATAACAAAGCTAAGAGAGCATTAAGGTGTGGCTGGTGTGAACATGGAGCTAATAACAAAGCTTCATTTGGACGTGCACACCAAGTGAACACAACCAGCTTCAAACGTCCTCTTTAACCCCGGTGCTTTCCCATGCACAGCTGACTTGTTCGGACCATAACTTTGTCAATACTTGTTCAATGAGCCTTCATGAATAGTCATTGGAAAGATAAGCTCGAAATCTATCTCCTCCATTTTGAATGACTACGAAAATCCAAGTATAACTCGAGATATGGACTGATCAAAACAATGCTGCAAAATGAACTCGCATCCGAAATTCCCATGCTTGAATGGGTGTGAACCTAAGTTAATGCCTTCATATATCCTTGACTATTTGCTCCTTTATTCCGCTCAAACTCGAGCTAGCTCCATAATTGAAGACGACTCTTTATTAGTGCTAATGTAGCTGGACTATCGTTAAGTAGGAGCTGGTATTACTTCGTTGAGCTCTTTAGTACTTCCTTACTAGGATTAGTAGCTTCTTGATTCGGGTCAATTGTAGTAGGCATACTACTAATCTGGCAAGAGGTGTTAGTGTGGCTGAACTAAGACTATGAGGAGCTAAGGTGACTTTAATGAACTCTTTGGTAGCTCCTTGATTCGGATCACCTTCACAACCACTATTAACCTTAACTGGTTCCTCTTTAGTAACCATGACGGCACCACACTCTCCCTCTTCTATGGCATGTTTTCCCACCATTTTACTAGCAAATATGGAGAGTTTGGGTTTCTTGACTCGATTAGCTAACATGGTACTCAACTCTTGCGGTGTCATGGGCTTTAGCACAATTTTCTTTCCCTTATCCCTCAATTCATACTCATTCTTTCTTCCATGGTGTACTACATCCCTATCAAACTGCCAAGGGCGGCCTAATAGTATGTGACAAGCATCCATAGGAATAACATCACATAAGACCTCATCAACATAGGAACCCATGGTTAAACCAACCCTTACTTGTTTAGTGACCCTCACTTTGTTCCCGTTGTCTAACCAATGTAGTGCATAAGGGTTAGGGTGATTAGTGGTGGTTAGACCTAATTTAGTTACCATTTCAGTTGAGGCAACGTTGGTACAACTACCTCCATCAATTATTAAACTACACCATTTGTCGTTAACTTGACACTTAGTATGGAATAGTTGGTCTCTTTGTTCGGTGTCATGTTGAATGGGGTTAGCATGTAGAGTATGTAGTACTAAGAGTGTATCATAAGCCGGGGGTTCATAAGCCTCAAAATCCTCCTCTTCCCCTTCCTCTTCCTCGTTAACATTGAAAACAGCCCCTATACGTTGTTCCTCTTCCCATAATTCATCCCTAACAGTGATTACTTCTCTTAAGGTCACAACTCTTTTGTTAGGACAAGCGTTTTTGTAGTGACCAAACCCTTGACACTTGAAACAACGTACTTTGGATAGATTAGTTTCAGTGGGTGTTTTAGGAGTAGATTGAAGTGGGGCTGCGGGGTTATTCTTAATAGTGAGGGGTTGATTAGTATTAGTAGGATTGAACCTATTACCTTCATCAGTTCGTGGCCAAGTATGACTCTTACTAGACTCACCCTCATGTTTTGCCTTCCCTTGTGCCTCAATTTTTAGACACAACCCACACAAGGTGTCAAAATCAGAGTATGGACATAAATCAACCGTATTAGCAATACTACGATTTAACCCACGTAAGAACCTAGCCATTTTTATCTCTTCATGTTCTTCTACTTCCCCCATTAGTACTAAGTTCTCAAACTCGTCAATGTATTCACTAACACTCATTTTTCCTTGAACGAGATTAGCAATCTTTTTGTATAAGGATAACTTATGTGTAGTTGGAACATACCTCTTACGTAGTTTACGCTTTAAGGACTCCCAAGAAGAAATCTTACCCTTTCCATCCCTAGTGCGTTGTACCTTAAGCCCTTCATACCAAAGGGAAGCCCCTTTGCTTAGCTTTAGGATTGCATATTTGCACCTCGCCTCGTCCTCCAGGTCCTTGAAGTCAAAGAGCTTCTCCATGTTTCTCTCCCATTCCAAGTAGACTTCAGGATCAGTACCACCATTGAACTCAGGAAGTTCGTTCACTTTGATCTTGTCCACCGGTTCCCTTCTTGCTTGGAAGCGAGAATTCCTGAGCTGGTAGTTCTCCCACGCCTTCTTTAGGTGTTCCAAGAAGTTAGGGTCTTCAAAGTTCACTACTCCTGCCATGCTTTACGTCTAAAGGAAGACCAAAGCTCAGATACCACTAATGATGTGAGTTAAGATGAACTTTGAAACAAAACGTGAAGGTTGATAGTATTCTGAAATGCACGTAAACAAAAGCAACAAAATAGATTGTAAGGATAGTTTGTGATGATGAATAAACCGTAACCAAGGGATAGTATGCTTAGTGAAGTAGACCTATACTTCAACAAAGCGGGTGCTAAATCAAACACGCGATTGAAGTAGCGAGTTTAGAGCTTGTAACGCGACTAACTCTAGACTTTGTCTTGTAAGCAACAAGGACGTAAAAGAAAGCAATGCTTTACTCAGTTTTGTGTATAAATCTTGTGTGTTTTATTCATCAAAGTTTACGGCTATATACAGCCTACAAAGTGTCCTTAAACCTGGCTGGTCAAGGTGATAATAACAAAGTTACATGGTGATAATAACAAAGCTTTAGGAGCTAAAAACAAAGCTAACAAGAGAGCATTAAGACTCGGCACCCATCTGAACTAGGAGCTAAAAACAAAGCTAACAAGGAGCAATTAGACGTGCACACTATGTGAACACAATCAGCCTCAAACATCCTCTTAACTCCGGTGCACTCCCCATGCTTGAATGAGTGTGAACCCAAGTTAATGCCTTCATAAGACCTTGACTATTTGCTCTTTTACTCGACCCACACACGAGCTAGCTCACCAATTGAAGTAGGCACACTACTAAGCTGGTAGGAGGTGCTAATGTGGCTGAACTAGGACCATTAGGAGCTAATGTGACTTCATTGAACTCTTTAGTAGCTTCTTCATTCGGATCAGATGCATTGTATCTAAGTGTCTTAGTTCTTTTCCTTTGCTTTGTTTGTATCACCCTCTTTAAGAGGCTTGACCATTCTGGTTGGCCTCTCTTTGGGGACGTTCGTAGGCTATAAATAGCCATCCATTTGATGAATAAAGCATTCAACTTTCATCAAACAAATCTGAGTGAAGCTTTGCTTTTCCTTTTCGTCTTTGTAGTTCACAAGACAAAGTATTAGAGTTAGTCGCGTTACAAGCTCTATACTCGCTTTTTCAATCGAGTGTTTGAATTAGCACCCGCTTTGTTGAGGTATAGGTCTATCTCACTTAGCACACTATCCTTGGTTACATTCTATCATCCTTACAACAACTATTCCAATCTGATTTTTGTTGCTTGTTTTTCGTTTATCTCAAAGTACTATCAATCTCCAAATAACTTGTCCAAAGTTCATTCTAACTCACATCATTAGTGGTATCAGAGCTTTGGTCTTCCTAAGACGTAAGGCATGGCAGGAGGAGTGAACTTTGACGATCCTAACTTCTTGGAACACCTAAAGAAAGCATTGGAGAACTACCAGCCCATGAATTCTCGTTTCCAAGCAAGAAGAGAGTCGGTGGATAGAATCAAAGTGAACGAACTCCCTGAGTTCATTGGAGGTACTGATCCTGAAGTTTATTTGGAATGGGAAAGAAACATTGAGAAGCTTTTTGATTTCAAAGACTTGGAGGACGAGGAGAGGTGCAAGTATGCAATTCTGAAGCTAAGCAAAGGGGCTTCTCTTTGGTATGAAGGGCTGAAAATACAACGCACCAGGGATGGAAAGGGTAAGATTTCTTCTTGGGAATCCTTGAAACGAAAGCTACGCAAGAGGTATGTTCCAACTACGCATAAGTTATCCTTATACAAAAAAATTGCTAATCTCGTACAAGGAAGGATGAGTGTTAGCGAGTACATTGAGGAGTTTGAGAACTTGGTATTAATGGGGGAAGTAGAAGAAAACGAAGAGATAAAAATGGCTAGGTTCTTACGTGGGTTAAATCGTAGTATTGCTAATACAGTTGATTTATGTCCATACTCTGATTTTGATACTTTGTGTGGGTTATGTTTGAAAATTGAGGCACAAGGGAAAACTAAGTATGAGAGTGAGTCTAGTAAGAGTCATACCTGGTCACGAAGTGAGGGGAGGAACAAAGCAAATTCGGTTAACACTAATCAACCCCTTACCATTAAGAGTAACCCGACGCAACCCACAATTAAGACACCCACTGAAACTAGTTTGTCCAAGGTACGTTGCTGATCCGAATCAAGAAGCCACTAATCCAAGTAAGGAAGTTCTAAAGAGCTCAACTAAAGAATACTAGCTCGTACTTAAGCTTAGGCCAGCTAGGTTAGCAATAATAAGGAGTCATCTTCAATAATGGAGCTAGCTCAAAATTGAGCTGAATAAAGGAGCAACTAATCAAGGTAAAGTGAAGACATTAACTTAGGGTCACAATCATTCAAGCATGAGTAATGGACTGAAGTTAAGAAGGTTTTGGAGCTGATTGTGTTCTCATGGTGTACACGGTCAAAAGGCTCTCTTGTTAGCCTTGTTTTTGGCTCCATGTTCACACCTTTGCCGCGCCTCATTACTCCTACTCAAGCTTTGTTTTCATCTCCATGTTCACATAAGAAGACCACGGCTGATTACTCTTCACTTAGCATAGTTATTAGCTCCAAGTTCACATCTCTTTGTTATTAGCTCCCTACTTTGTAATTAGCTCCATGTTCACATAGTTTTAGCCTTGTTTTTGTCACCCTAAACCAACCGGTTTAAGGGCTCTTGTAGGCTATATATAGCCGGTCATTTGAAGGAATAAACATCATCCAATTTGCAAATTAAAACTTGAGTAAAGCTAAGCTTTCTGTTTCGTCCTTGTAGTTTACAAGACAAAGTCTAGAGTAAGTCGCGTTACAAGCTCTAAACTCGCTATTTCAATCGAGTGTTTGATCTAGCAACCGCTTTGTTGAAGTATAGGTCTACTTCACCTAGCATACTATCCTTGGTTACGGTTTATCCTTCCTCAAAACTATCCTTTCATTCTGTTTTGGTTACTTGTTTACGTTCCATTTCAGAATACTAATCCATCTTTACATTCTTGTTTCAAAGTTCATATCAACTCACATCATTAGTGGTATCAGAGCTTTGGTCATCAAGCAAACGAAAGAATGGCAGGAGTGTTGAACTTTGAAGATCCTACCTTCCTAGAACAACTAAAGAAAGCATTGGAGAACTTCCAGCCAAGAAATTCTCGCTTCCAACCAAGGAGGGAACCGGTGGACAAGATCAAGGTAACTGAACTTCCTGAGTTTAACGGTGGTACTGATCCTGAAGCTTACTTGGAGTGGGAAAGAAGCATGGAAAAGCTCTTTGACTTCAAGGATTTGGAGGACGAAGAGAGGTGCAAATACGCCATCCTAAAGCTAAGCAAAGGAGCTTCCCTTTGGTATGAGGGGCTTAAGGTACAACGCACCAGAAGTGGGAAGGGTAAGATTACTTCTTGGGAGTCCTTAAAACGTAAACTACGTAAGAGGTATGTTCCAACTACGCACAAGTTGTCCTTATACAAAAAGATTGCTAACCTTGTGCAAGGAAAAATGAGTGTTAGTGAATATATAGAGGAATTTGAGAACCTGGTTCTAATGGGAGAAGTAGAAGAGAATGAAGAGATAAAAATGGCTAGGTTCTTACGAGGGTTAAATCGTAGTATAGCCAATATGGTTGATTTGTGTCCTTATTCTGATTTTGATACCTTATGTGGGTTGTGTCTAAAAATTGAGGCACAAGGGAAGGGAAGACATGAGGGTGAGTCTAGTAAGAACCATACTTGGTCACGAATTGATGATAGTAATAGAATCAATCCTACTAATACTAATCAACCCCTTGTGATTAAGAATAACCCCGCACCCCCACCTCAGTCTACCCCCAAAACAACCACTGAAACTAGTCTATCTAAGGTACGTTGTTTCAAATGTCAAGGGTTTGGTCATTACAAAAACGCATGTCCTAACAAAAGAGTTGTGACCTTAAGAGAGGTAATCACCATTAGGGATGAGATATGGGAGGAGGAACAACGTATAGGAGCTGTTTTTAATGTTAATGAGGAAGGGGAGGAAGAGGAAGAAGACTTTGAGGCTTATGAACCTCCGGCTTATGACACACTCCTAGCACTACGTACTCTACATGCTAACCCAATTCAACACGACACTGAACAGAGAGACCAACTGTTCCATACTAAGTGTCAAGTTAAAAACAAATGGTGTAGTCTAATCATTGATGGAGGTAGTTGTACCAACGTTGCCTCAACTGAAATGGTGGACAAACTAGGTCTAGCTACTACCAATCACCCTAACCCTTATGCATTACATTGGTTAAACAACGGGAACAAGGTAAGGGTCAATAAACAAGTGAGGGTTGGTTTAACCATGGGATCCTACGTTGATGAGGTTCTATGTGATGTTATACCTATGGACGCTTGTCACATACTATTAGGTCGTCCTTGGCAGTTTGATAGGGACGTAGTTCACCATGGGAGGAGGAATGAGTATGAGTTGAATGATAAGGGAAAGAAAATTATACTCAAACCCATGACCCCTCAAAGTGTGTGTAACATGTTAGCTAACAAAGTCGGAAAACCCAGCCTTTCAATGTTTGCTAATAAAGGGTTGAGAGGACTTGCTGTAGAAGAGGGGGAGTTGGAAGCCGCCAAGGAGGAACCCATTAAGATTAAGAGTGATAGTGAAGAAGAGTGGCAAAAGGAACAAGGTGCTATTATCTCTAACGGAATACCATCCTGTTTAATGCCTAGTAAAGATCATGAGATCTTAAGGTATGAAGAGGGTGAGGTCAAAGACATGGATAACACATTATCTTGTAACAACACACATTTGATGTGAGTTGATATGAACTTTGAAACAAGAATGAGATATAAGATTAGTAAACTGATTTGGACGTGAAACAAGTAACCAAAACAGAAAGTAAAGGATAGTTTTGAGCGTGAATGAACCGTAACCAAGGATAGTATGCTAGGTGAAGTAGACCTATACTTCAACAAAGCGGGTGCTAAATCAAACAACGCGATTGAAGTAGCGAGTTTAGAGCTTGTAACGCGACTCACTCTAGACTTTGTCTTGTAAACTACAAAGACGAAACAAAGAAAGCACAAAGCTTAACTTTACTCAGGTTTTTAATTTGCAAATTGGATGTTCTTATTCCTTCAAAATGGCCGGCTATTTATAGCCTACAAGACCCTTAAAACCGGTTGGTTGAGGGTGACAATAACAAAGCTAGACTAATGTGAACTAGGAGCTAAATACAAGGTTGGAGTTAAAAACAAAGCTAGTGTAAACAAGGAGTTAAAACCAAAGCTAGGGAGTTAAAACCAAAGCTTGCACCAGCCGTGTAGTCTTGTGTGAACATGGAGCCAACACCAAAGCTTGAGTGTACACACCATGTGAGCATGGAGCCAAAAACGAAGTAACCAATCAGCCCATAATCAACCTTGACTTCTTTACTCCTTTATTCAGCTCCCTTGTGAGCTAACTTAGTACTTGGAGAAGACATACCACTAAGCTAGTAGGAGGAGCTAGTGTGGCTTGACTTGAGCTAAGAGGAGCTAGTGTCACTTCATTGAACTCCTTAGTCTCCTCATTCGGATCAACATTCAACCACCTTAGATGCAGGGACAATTGGAATTGGGAATTGGAAGGACTACTACTCCATGGAGGCTGAAGCACTTGCCAAGCACAAGACTAACTCTTTTGGTACTTTTGATGAGCTTATTTTGCAGGTAAGACTTCCTTCTAAAGGAAACCTCCTTTGCACCCCAAGGCATCCTAATTCAGGATACATAATGAGAACGGCCTACAAAGGAGAGCACAACAAAAACAGAAGTACAAGGCTCTTCATAAGGGATGACTTGTCTTTGGCTAACGTAAGTATGAAGGAGTTCCCAAACCAAGGAAAAAGCAAATGGAAGTCACAACCAGAAGTTCCGCACAAGGGTAATCACAGAACTTACAAGTTGAAGTTGCCGGGTGGGTACGGAGTTCAAGCCACCTTCCTAAAAGAAGAACTTCTTCTATACCTTGATGTGAGTTGATATGAACTTTGAAACAAGAATATGAAGTAGTATTAGTATTCTGAAATGGAACGTGAATGAGTAACCAAAACAGAAAGAAAGGATAGTTTTAAGGAAGGATAAACCGTAACCAAGGATAGTATGCTAGGTGAAGTAGACCTATACTTCAACAAAGCGGTTTGCTAGATCAAACACTCGATTGAAATAGCGAGTTTAGAGCTTGTAACGCGACTCACTCTAGACTTTGTCTTGTGAACTACAAGGACGAAACAGAAAGCTCAGCTTTACTCAAGTTTTAATATGCAAATTGGATGTTCTATTCCTTCAAAATGACCGGCTATATATAGCCTACAAGAGCCCTTAAACCGGTTGGTTTAGGGTGACAAAAACAAAGACTAAAGCTATGTGAACATGGAGCTAATTACAAAGTAGGGAGCTAATAACAAAGAGATGTGAACTTGGAGCTAATAACTATGCTAAGTGAAGAGTAATCAGCCGTGGTCTTCTTATGTGAACATGGAGATGAAAACAAAGCTTGAGTAGGAGTAATGAGGCGCGGCAAAGGTGTGAACATGGAGCCAAAAACAAGGCTAACAAGAGAGCCTTTTGACCGTGTACACCATGAGAACACAATCAGCTCCAAAACCTTCTTAACTTCAGTCCATTACTCATGCTTGAATGATTGTTGATCCGAATGAGGAGACTAAGGAGTTCAATGAAGTAACACTAGCTCCTCTTAGCTCAAGTCAAGCCACACTAGCTCCTCCTACTAGCTTAGTGGTATGTCTTCTTCAAGTACTAAGTTAGCTCACAAGGGAGCTGAATAAAGGAGTAAAGGAGTCACGGTTGATTATGGGCTGATTGGTTGCTTCGTTGTTAGCTCCATGTTCACATGGTGTGTACACTCAAGCTTTGTTTTCATCTCCATGTTCACACAAAGAGACCAAGGCTGATTACTCTTCACTTAGCATAGTATTTAGCTCCTAGTTCACATTAGTCTAGCTTTGTTTTTGTCACCATTGTACTTTGTTTTTGTCACCCTTGGCCAGCCGATTTTAAGGCTCTTGTAGGCTATAAATAGCCGGCCATTTGAAGGCATAAATCATCCAATTTGCAAATTAAAAATCTGAGTAAAGTTAAGCTTTGTGCTTTCTTTGTTTCGTCTTTGTAGTTTACAAGACAAGGTCTAGAGTGAGTCGCGTTACAAACTCTAAACTCGCTATTTCAATCGAGTGTTTGATCTAGCAAAGCGCTTTGTTGAAGTATAGGTCTACTTCACCTAGCATACTATCCTTTGGTTACGTTTATTTCATCCCAAAACTATCTTTACATTCTGTTTTGGTCTACTTATTCACGTCCATTTCAGTATACTAACCATATCTCTCAATCTTGTTTCAAAGTTCATATCAACTCACATCATTAGTGGTATCAGAGCTTTGGTCATCCATTTATACGTAAGCATGGCAGGAGTTGTGAGCTTTGAAGAATCAAGCATCATGAGTCTTTCTAAGTCCAATGGCGCACCTGTTTCTGAAGTCTACTTGGAAGAAAGAGAAGATGAACTCCCAACGTTTGGTAAGGTCTTAGTATTACGTACACTTCATGCTAATCCTATCCCACAAAACACCGAACAAAGAGACCAACTCTTTCACACAAAATGTCTAGTTAATACCAAGTGGTGTAGTCTGATTATTGATGGGGGTAGTTGTACAAATGTGGCCTCTACTGAAATGGTTTCTAAGTTAGGTCTAACCACTACTAATCACCCTAAACCGTATGCTTTACATTGGTTGGATAATGAGAACAAGATAAGGGTCACTAAACAAGTAAGGGTGGGTTTAACCATGGGTTCCTACGTTGATGAGGTTCTATGTGATGTTATACCTATGGATGCTTGTCATATACTATTAGGCCGTCCTTGGCAGTTTGATAGGGACGTAGTTCATCATGGGAGAAAGAATGAATATGAATTAAGGGATAAGGGAAAGAAAATCGTTCTAAAACCCATGACTCCCCAAGCTGTTAGAGCTATGACCTCCAGCAAGAACAAAAGACCCAACCTCACCATCTTTGCTAGTGAAAATGAAGTAGAGCAAGCGATACAAGAAGGGGAACGTGTATTTGTCATGGTAGCTAAAGAGAAACCCGTAGAAGTTGAGAATAGACTTGGAGGAAAACCATTAGAGGAGTTGTTACATGAGTTTAAGGATGTCTTCCCCGAGGAATTACCCGTTGGTTTACCACCTATTAGAGGTATAGAACATCAAATCGACCTCATTCCAGGATCAACCTTACCCAATAAGGCTGCCTATAGGTGTAATCCGGAAGAAACTAAGGAATTACAAAGACAAATAGATGAGTTGATGAGTAGAGGGTATGTGCGGGAGAGCCTTAGTCCTTGTGCTGTTCCAGTTCTTTTAGTACCTAAGAAGGATGGAACATGGAGAATGTGTGTAGATAGTAGAGCCGTTAACAACATCACCATCAAGTATAGGTTTCCTATTCCAAGGTTAGATGATATGTTAGATGAGCTTCATGGGGCGGTGGTCTTCTCCAAAATTGATCTAAGGAGTGGTTACCATCAAATCAGAATGAAGGAGGGAGATGAATGGAAGACCGCTTTCAAAACCAAACATGGACTATATGAGTGGACGGTCATGCCATTTGGTCTTACCAACGCTCCAAGCACGTTCATGAGGTTAATGAACGAGGTACTCAAGGCCTACCTAGGTCGCTTTGTTGTGGTTTACTTGGATGATATACTTGTGTATAGCAGGTCCTTGGAAGAACATATGGAGCACTTGAGGCTAATCTTCACCACACTTCGCAAACAACAACTTTTTGGGAAGAAGGAGAAGTGTGCCTTCTTTGTGGAGAGTGTAGTATTCCTTGGCTACGTAGTATCCAAAGGAGGGGTATCAGTTGATCAAACCAAAGTGGAATCCATACGTACTTGGCCAATTCCTTCCACCATTACAGAAGTAAGGTCTTTTCATGGTTTGGCTTCTTTTTACAGGAGATTTATCAAGGATTTCAGCACTATCACAAGCCCCATCACCGAGTGCTTGAAGAAAGGCGCATTTGTTTGGACCAAAGCTGCCCAAGAAGCCTTTGAAGCCATTAAAGAGAAGCTATGCTCCGCTCCTATCTTAGCCCTTCCTGATTTCTCTCAACCATTTGAGGTGGAATGTGACGCTAGTGGAGTTGGAATTGGAGCTGTTCTTGTGCAAAATAAGCGCCCCATTGCCTACTTCTCAGAAAAACTCAATGGAGCAAGGCTGAACTATTGCACCTACGACAAGGAGTTCTATGCCATAGTAAGAGCTCTTGATCATTGGAGTCATTACCTACGTACTAACCATTTTGTTCTTCATTCAGATCATGAGTCCTTAAAATATATCAATGGCCAACAAAAGTTAAGTCCAAGGCATGCCAAGTGGGTAGAATTCTTACAATCCTTTCACTTCTCTTCAAAATACAAAGATGGAAAGAGTAACGTAGTAGCTGATGCACTATCCCGCCGCTACACTTTACTATCTACTTTGGATGTGAGGTTGCTTGGATTTGAGACTCTAAAAGACTACTACAACAATGATGCTGACTTTGGTGAAACCTTCACCAAATGCAAGGAGGGAGCCTTTGATGAGTTTGTTTTGCAGGAAGGGTTTCTTTTCAAAGGGAACCGCCTGTGTGTACCCAAGCATCCCATTAGAGAGCTACTGGTTAGAGAAGCTCATGGAGGAGGATTAGCGGGTCATTTTGGCATTACAAGAACGTTGGAAGTCTTAAAGGAGCACTTCTTTTGGCCAAAGATGCAAGGGAGCGTCCAGAATGTGGTGAGTAAGTGTGTGACTTGCCAATTTGCCAAGAGTTCCTTCAAACCTGGAGTTTACACGCCCTTGCCCACTCCTAGTAGACCATGGGAAGATGTATCCATGGATTTCATTGTAGCCTTACCAAGAACCGCTAGAGGAAAAGATGCTATCATGGTGGTGGTAGATCGTTTTTCAAAGATGGCTCACTTCATTGCTTGCCACAAGACAGATGATGCTAGCAATGTTGCTGACTTATACTTCAAGGAGGTAGTGCGTCTACATGGGATACCCAAGTCCATAGTCTCTGATCGTGACTCAAAGTTCCTTAGTTACTTTTGGAACACATTATGGAGGAAGGTGGGAACCAAGCTCTTATTTAGCACTTCTCATCATCCACAAACAGATGGACAAACTGAGGTTACCAATCGCACCTTGGGAACGTTATTAAGGGGCCTTGTAAGTAAGACTCAAAAGGATTGGGATATCAAGCTTGCCCAT
The DNA here is from genome assembly GCA_958450325.1 of Agrostemma githago. NCBI lineage: Eukaryota > Viridiplantae > Streptophyta > Magnoliopsida > Caryophyllales > Caryophyllaceae > Agrostemma > Agrostemma githago. The sequence continues at coordinate 44,073,498 of OY288239.1, forward strand.
GCTGAGTTTGCCTACAATCGCTCCCCCACTTATGCTACTTCTCATTCCCCTTTTGAGGCTGTATATGGGATCAATCCTTACATGCCCTTGGACCTGATTCCGCTACCAAAAGATGAGTTAGTTCACAAGGATGCGGAGTCCAAACTAAAGGCTATGATCAAACTCCACGAGCAGATACAAGAAAGGATCAAGGAGGTCAATGAAGCATACAAAAGGAAGTCCAACAAGAACAGGAAGCCAAGACTTTTCCAAGAGGGTGACTTAGTTTGGGTGCACTTGAGGAAGGAAAGGTTTCCAAGTAAAAGGAAGAATAAACTGATGCCACGAGCTGAAGGACCTTACAAGATCATATCCAAGGTAAATGATAATGCTTACAAGGTAGAATTACCGGATGATTATGGAGTCCATGCCACGTTCAACATAGGGGACCTTTCTCCCTACCTAGATGATGATGGCATTTCAGAATTGAGGACAATTCCCTTTCAAGGGGGAGGAGATGATCCGAATGAGGAGACTAAGGAGTTCAATGAAGTAACACTAGCTCCTCTTAGCTCAAGTCAAGCCACACTAGCTCCTCCTACTAGCTTAGTGGTATGTCTTCTTCAAGTACTAAGTTAGCTCACAAGGGAGCTGAATAAAGGAGTAAAGGAGTCACGGTTGATTATGGGCTGATTGGTTGCTTCGTTGTTAGCTCCATGTTCACATGGTGTGTACACTCAAGCTTTGTTTTCATCTCCATGTTCACACAAAGAGACCAAGGCTGATTACTCTTCACTTAGCATAGTATTTAGCTCCTAGTTCACATTAGTCTAGCTTTGTTTTTGTCACCATTGTACTTTGTTTTTGTCACCCTTGGCCAGCCGATTTTAAGGCTCTTGTAGGCTATAAATAGCCGGCCATTTGAAGGCATAAATCATCCAATTTGCAAATTAAAAATCTGAGTAAAGTTAAGCTTTGTGCTTTCTTTGTTTCGTCTTTGTAGTTTACAAGACAAGGTCTAGAGTGAGTCGCGTTACAAACTCTAAACTCGCTATTTCAATCGAGTGTTTGATCTAGCAAAGCGCTTTGTTGAAGTATAGGTCTACTTCACCTAGCATACTATCCTTTGGTTACGTTTATTTCATCCCAAAACTATCTTTACATTCTGTTTTGGTCTACTTATTCACGTCCATTTCAGTATACTAACCATATCTCTCAATCTTGTTTCAAAGTTCATATCAACTCACATCAATTGTGACCCTAAGTTAATGTCTTCACTTTACCTTGATTAGTTGCTCCTTTATTCAGCTCAATTTCGAGCTAGCTCCATTATTGAAGATGACTCCTTATTATTGCTAACCTAGCTGGCCTAAGCTTAAGTACGAGCTAGTATTCTTTAGTTGAGCTCTTTAGAACTTCCTTACTTGGATTAGTGGCTTCTTGATTCGGATCATCTCCTCCCCCTTGACAAGGAATTGTCCTCAATTCTGAAATGTTATCTTTATCAAGGTATAGAAGAAGTTCTTCTTTCAGGAAGGTGGCTTGAACTCCATACCCATCCGGCAACTTCAACTTGTAAGTTCTGTGATTACCCTTGTGCGGAACTTCTGGTTGTGACTTCCATTTGCTTTTTCCTTGGTTTGGGAACTCCTTCATACTTACGTTAGCCAAAGACAAGTCATCCCTTATGAAGAGCCTTGCACTTCTGTTTTTGTTGTGCTCTCCTTTGTAGGCCGTTCTCATTATGTATCCTGAATTGGGATGCCTTGGGGTGCAAAGGAGGTTTCCTTTAGAAGGAAGTCTTACCTGCAAAATAAGCTCATCAAAAGTACCAAAAGAGTTAGTCTTGTGCTTAGCAAGTGCTTCAGCCTCCATGGAGTAGTAGTCCTTCCAAATCTCAAATCCAATTGTACCTTGATAAAGATAACATTTCAGAATTGAGGACAATTCCTTGTCAAGGGGGAGGGGATGATCCGAATCAAGAAGCCACTAATCCAAGTAAGGAAGTTCTAAAGAGCTCAACTAAAGAATACTAGCTCGTACTTAAGCTTAGGCCAGCTAGATTAGCAATAATAAGAAGTCATCTTCAATAACGGAGCTAGCTCGAATTTGAGCTGAATAAAGGAGCAACTAATCAAGGTAAAGTGAAGACATTAACTTAGGGTCACAATCATTCAAGCATGAGTAATGGACTGAAGTTAAGAAGGTTTTAGAGCTGATTGTGTTCTGATGGTGTAAACGGTCAAAAGGCTCTCTTGTTAGCCTTGTTTTTGGCTCCATGTTCACACCTTTGCCGCGCCTCATTACTCCTACTCAAGCTTTGTTTTCATCTCCATGTTCACATAAGAAGACCACGGCTGATTACTCTTCACTTAGCATAGTTATTAGCTCCAAGTTCACATCTCTTTGTTATTAGCTCTCTACTTTGTAATTAGCTCCATGTTCACATAGTTTTAGCCTTGTTTTTGTCACCCTAAACCAACCGGTTTAAGGGCTCTTGTAGGCTATATATAGCCGGTCATTTGAAGGAATAAACATCATCCAATTTGCAAATTAAAACTTGAGTAAAGCTAAGCTTTCTGTTTCGTCCTTGTAGTTTACAAGACAAAGTCTAGAGTAAGTCGCGTTATAAGCTCTAAACTCGCTATTTCAATCGAGTGTTTGATCTAGCAACCGCTTTGTTGAAGTATAGGTCTACTTCACCTAGCATACTATCCTTGGTTACGGTTTATCCTTCCTCAAAACTATCCTTTTTATTCTGTTTTGGTTACTTGTTTACGTTCCATTTCAGAATACTAATCCATCTTTACATTCTTGTTTCAAAGTTCATATCAACTCACATCAGTTGCTTCAAGTGCCAAGGCTTTAGTCACTATAAAAATGCTTGTCCTAATAAGAGAGTCGTGACCTTGAGAGAAATAATGCCTTTCAGAGATGAGATGTGGGAGGAGGAGCAACGCATAGGGGCTGTGTTTAATGAGGGAGGAGAAGAAGAGGATGAAGAAAGAGAGGATTATGAACCCCCAACGTATGATACTGTTTTGGTACTACGTACACTTCATGCCAACCCCATCCCGCACAACACTGAACAAAGGGATCAACTCTTCCACACTAAATGTCAAGTTAACAACAAATGGTGTAGCTTGATAATTGATGGGGGTAGTTGCACAAATGTTGCCTCAACTGAAATGGTAACTAAATTAGGCCTAACCACCACTAGTCACCCTAAACCTTATGCACTACATTGGTTGGACGATGGAAACAAAGTAAGGGTCACTAAGCAAGTAAGAGTAGGTTTAACCATGGGGTCTTATGTCGATGAGGTTTTATGTGATGTCATTCCTATGGATGCGTGTCATATACTTTTGGGACGTCCTTGGCAGTTTGATAGGGATGTAGTACACCATGGGAGGAAGAATGAATACGAATTGAGGGATAAGGGAAAGAAAATTGTGCTAAAACCCATGACACCTCAAGCTGTTCGTGCTATGGCAGCCAACAAAACTAAGAAACCTAACCTCAGCATATTTGCTAGTGAGAGTGAAGTAGAACAGGCTTTACAAGGGGGAGAACGTATCTTTGTCATGGTTGCTAGAGAGGAACCCTTAGTAGTTGAGAATGGGCTTGGGGGAAAACCATTTGGGGAATTGTTACATGAGTTTGAGGACGTTTTCCCTAAGGAATTACCAGTTGGTTTACCACCTATTCGAGGCATAGAACACCAAATTGACCTCGTTCCAGGAGCAGCCTTGCCAATAAGGCAGCCTATAGGTGTAATCCAGAGGAGACTAAGGAATTGCAAAGACAAATTGATGAATTAATGAGTCGAGGGTATGTACGTGAAAGCCTTAGTCCTTGCGCTGTTCCAGTCCTTTTAGTACCTAAGTGATGTGAGTTAATGTGAACTTTGAAACAACAACGTGAAGAATGATAGTATTCTGAAATGAACGTAAACAAAGTAACAAAATAGATTGTAAGGATAGTTTTTGATGATGAATAAACCGTAACCAAGGGATAGTATGCTTAGTGAAGTAGACCTATACTTCAACAAAGCGGGTGCTAAATCAAACACGCGATTGAAGTAGCGAGTTTAGAGCTTGTAACGCGACTAACTCTAGACTTTGTCTTGTAAGCAACAAGGACGTAAAAGAAAGCAATGCTTTACTCAGTTTTGTGTATGAATCTTGTGTCTCTTATTCATTCAAGTAGATGGCTTATATATAGCCTACAACACGTCCCTAAACCAGGCTGGTCAAGGGTGATAATAACAAAGTTACATGGTGATAATAACAAAGCTTTAGGAGCTAAAAACAAAGCTTAAAGAGATCATTAAGACGCGGCACCCTTGTGAACACAATCAGCCCATAATCATCCTCTTAACTCCGGTGCACTCCCCATGCTTGAATGAGTGTGAACCCAAGTTAATGCCTTCATATTACCTTGACTATTTGCTCCTTTATTCGACCCACACACGAGCTAGCTCACCAATTGAAGTAGGCACACTACTAAGCTGGTAGGAGGTGCTAATGTGGCTGAACTAAGACCATTAGGAGCTAATGTGACTTCATTGAACTCTTTAGTAGCTTCTTCATTCGGATCATCTCCTCACCCTTGAAAAGGAATTGTCCTCAATTCTGAAATGCCATCATCATCAAGATAAGGAGAAAGGTCTCCCACATTGAACGTGGCATGAACTCCATAATCATCCGGCAATTCCACTTTGTAAGCATTGTCGTTCACCTTTGATATGATCTTGTAAGGACCTTCTGCTCGGGGCATCAACTTATTCTTCCTTTTGCTTGGAAACCTCTCTTTTCTTAAGTGAACCCATACTAAGTCACCCTCTTGAAATAGTCTTGGTTTCCTGTTTTTGTTGGACCTTCTTTTGTATGCTTCATTTACCTCCTTGATCCTTTCTCGAATTTGCTCGTGGAGCTTTATCATAGCCTTCAGTTTTGACTCCGCATCTTTATGGACTAACTCATCTTTAGGTAGAGGAATCAGGTCCAAGGGCATGTAAGGATTGATTCCATACACGGCCTCAAAAGGAGAGTGAGAGGTAGCATAAGTAGGAGAGCGATTGTAAGCAAATTCAGCGTGGGCAAGCTTGACATCCCAATCCTTTTGAGTCTTACTCACAAGGCCTCTTAACAACGTCCCCAAAGTGCGATTGGTAACTTCGGTTTGCCCATCTGTTTGTGGATGATGAGAAGTGCTAAATAAGAGCTTGGTTCCCACCTTCCTCCATAATGTGTTCCAAAAATAACTAAGGAACTTTGAATCACGATCAGAGACAATGGACTTGGGTACTCCATGGAGACGTACCACCTCTTTGAAGTACAAGTCAGCTACATTGCTAGCATCATCTGTTTTGTGACAAGCAATGAAGTGAGCCATCTTTGAAAACCGATCTACCACCACCATGATAGCATCCTTCCCCCTAGCTGTTCTTGGTAAGGCCACAATGAAATCCATGGACACATCTTCCCACGGTCTATTAGAAGTGGGTAAGGGCATGTAGACACCGGGTTTGAAAGAACTTTTGGCAAATTGGCAGGTCACACATTTGCTTACTACATGTTGGACACTCCCTTGCATCTTTGGCCAAAAGAAGTGTTCCTTTGAGACCTCCAAGGTTCTTGTGATGCCAAAATGACCCGCCAACCCTCCCCCATGAGCTTCCCTAACCAGCAATTCTCTAATGGGATGCTTGGGTACACAAAGTCGATTCCCTTTGAAGAGAAATCCTTCTATGGCATAGAATTCCTTGTCGTAGGTGCAATAGTTTAGCCTTGCTCCATTGAGTTTCTCTGAAAAGTAGGCAATGGGGCGCCTATTTTGCACGAGAATAGCACCAATTCCTACTCCACTAGCGTCACATTCCACCTCAAATGGTTGAGAGAAATCAGGAAGGGCTAGGATAGGAGCGGAACACAACTTCTCCTTGATGGCTTCAAAAGCTTCTTGGGCAGCCTTGGACCAAACAAACGCGCCTTTCTTCAAGCATTCGGTGATAGGACTTGTGATAGTGCTAAAGTCCTTAATGAATCTCCTGTAAAAAGAAGCCAAACCATGGAATGATCTTACTTCTGTAATGGTGGAAGGGATTGGCCAAGTACGTATGGATTCCACCTTGGTTTGATCCACGGACACTCCATCTTTGGACACCACGTAGCCAAGGAACACTACACTTTCCACAAAGAAAGCACACTTCTCCTTCTTCCCAAAGAGTTGTTGCTTGCGAAGTGTTGTAAATAGTAGTCTTAAGTGCTCCATATGCTCCTCCAAAGACCTGCTATACACAAGAATATCATCCAAGTAAATCACAATAAAGCGACCTAAGTAGGCCTTAAGTATTTCGTTCATTAGCCTCATGAATGTGCTTGGAGCGTTGGTGAGACCAAATGGCATGACCGTCCACTCATAGAGCCCATGCTTGGTCTTGAAAGCTGTCTTCCATTCATCTCCTTCTCTCATTCTGATTTGATGGTACCCACTTCTTAAATCGATTTTGGAGAAGATCACAGCCCCATGAAGCTCGTCCAACATATCATCCAACCTTGGAATAGGAAATCTATACTTGATGGTAATGTTGTTAACGGCCCTACTATCCACACACATTCTCCAAGTTCCATCTTTCTTAGGTACTAAGAGGACCGGAACAGCACAAGGACTAAGGCTTTCTCGTACATAACCTCGACTCATTAACTCATCAATTTGTCTTTGTAATTCCTTAGTCTCTTCTGGATTACACCTATAGGCTGCCTTATTGGGTAAGGCTGCTCCTGGAATGAGGTCTATTTGGTGTTCTATACCTCTAATAGGTGGTAAACCAACCGGTAATTCCTCGGGGAAGACATCCTTAAACTCGTGTAGTAACTCCTCAAATGGCTTTCCTCCAAGCCCATTCTCAACTACTAAGGGTTCTTCTCTAGCTACCATGACAAAGACACGTTCCCCCCCTTGTAAAGCCTGTTCTACCTCACTTTCACTAGCAAATATGGTAAGGTTAGGCTTCTTCGTTTTGTTGGCTGTCATAGCTCTAACAGCTTGGGGAGTCATAGGTTTTAAAACGATTTTCTTTCCCTTATCCCTTAACTCGTATTCATTTTTCCTCCCATGGTGTACTACATCCCTATCAAACTGCCAAGGACGTCCCAAAAGTATATGACAAGCATCCATAGGAATGACATCACATAAAACTTCATCGACATAAGACCCCATGGTTAAACCTACTCTCACCTGTTTTGTGACCCTTATTTTGTTTCCTCATCCAACCAATGTAATGCATACGGTCTAGGGTGATTAGTGGTGGTTAGGCCTAATTTAGTTACCATTTCAGTAGAGGCAACATTTGTGCAACTACCTCCATCAATGATCAAGCTACACCATTTGTTGTTAACTAGACACTTAGTGTGAAACAGTTGATCTCTTTGCTCGGTGTTGTGTGGGATGGGGTTAGCATGAAGTGTACGAAGTACTAAAACATTACCATGCGTTGGGGGTTCATAATCCTTTCTTTCTTCCTCCTCTTCCAAGTAGACTTCAGGATCCGTTCCACCATTGAACTGCTTGGGCTGGTAGTTCTCCAACGCCTTCTTTAGGTGTTCCAAGAAGCTAGGGTCTTCAAAGTTCACTACTCCTGCCATGCTTTACGTCTAAAGGAAGACCAAAGCTCTGATACCACTAATGATGTGAGTTAATGTGAACTTTGAAACAACAACGTGAAGAATGATAGTATTTTGAAATGAACGTAAACAAAGTAACAAAATAGATTGTAAGGATAGTTTTTGATGATGAATAAACCGTAACCAAGGGATAGTATGCTTAGTGAAGTAGACCTATACTTCAACAAAGCGGGTGCTAAATCAAACATGCGATTGAAGTAGCGAGTTTAGAGCTTGTAACGCGACTAACTCTAGACTTTGTCTTGTAAGCAACAAGGACGTAAAAGAAAGCAATGCTTTACTCAGTTTTGTGTATGAATCTTGTGTCTCTTATTCATTCAAGTAGATGGCTTATATATAGCCTACAACACGTCCCTAAACCAGGCTGGTCAAGGGTGATAATAACAAAGTTACATGGTTATAATAACAAAGCTTTAGGAGCTAAAAACAAAGCTTAAAGAGAGCATTAAGACGCGGCACCCTTGTGAACACAATCAGCCCATAATCATCCTCTTAACTCCGGTGCACTCCCCATGCTTGAATGAGTGTGAACCCAAGTTAATGTCTTCATATTACCTTGACTATTTGCTCCTTTATTCGACCCACACACGAGCTAGCTCACCAATTGAAGTAGGCACACTACTAAGCTGGTAGGAGGTGCTAATGTGGCTGAACTAAGACCATTAGGAGCTAATGTGACTTCATTGAACTCTTTAGTAGCTTCTTCATTCGGATCACTAAGAAAGATGGAACTTGGAGAATGTGTGTGGATAGTAGGACAGTTAACAACATTACCATCAAATATAGATTTCCTATTCCAAGATTGGATGATATGTTGGATGAGCTTCATGGGGCTATGATCTTCTCCAAAATCGATTTGAGAAGTGGGTATCATCAAATTAGAATGAGAGAGGGGGATGAGTGGAAGACAACATTCAAGACTAAGCATGGGCTCTATGAATGGACGGTTATGCTGGTCTCACCAACGCTCCAAGCACATTCATGAGGCTAATGAATGAAGTACTCAAGGCCTATTTAGGTCGATTCATTGTGGTTTATTTGGATGATATTCTTGTTTATAGCAGGTCTTTGGCGGAGCATATGGAGCACTTAAGGCTACTATTTACGACACTGCGCAAACAACAACTCTTTGGCAAGAAGGAGAAGTGCTTTCTTTGTAGAAAGTGTGGTGTTCCTTGGCTATGTGGTGTCCAAAGATGGAGTATCCGTTGATCAAACCAAGATAGAGTCCATCCGTACTTGGCCAATCCCTTCTACCATTACTGAAGTAAGATCATTCCATGGGTTGACTTCCTTCTACAGAAGGTTCATTAAGGACTTTAGTACCATCACAAGTCCTATCACCGAGTGTTTGAAGAAGGGTACGTTCGTTTGGTCCAAGTGATCCGAATGAAGAGGCTAAGGAATTCAATGAAGTAACACTAGCTCCTATTAGCTCGAGTCAAGCCATATTAGCACCTCCTACCAGCCTAGTAGTATGCCTTCTCCAAGTATTAAGTTAGCTCACTCGGGAGCTGAATAAAGGAGTAAAGAAGTCAAGGTTGATTATGGGCTGATTGATAACTTCGTATTTAGCTCCATGTTCACATGGTGTGTACACTCAAGCTTTGTTGTTGGCTCCATGTTCACAGAAGGTTCCACGGCTGGTTACTCTTGGTGAAGCTTTGGTTTTAACTCCCTAGCTTTGGTTTTAGCTCCATGTTTACATTAGCTTTGTTATTAGCTCCCTACTTTGTAATTAGCTCCATGTTCACATAGTTTTGGCCTTGTTTTTGTCACCCTAAACCAACCGGTTTAAGGGCTCTTGTAGGCTATAAATAGCCGGCCATTTTGAAGGAAAGTAATATCCAATTTGCATATTAAAAACTTGAGTAAAGCTGAGCTTTCTGTTTCGTCCTTGTAGTTTACAAGACAAAGTCTAGAGTGAGTCGCGTTACAAGCTCTAAACTCGCTATTTCAATCGAGTGTTTGATCTAGCAAACCGCTTTGTTGAAGTATAGGTCTACTTCACCTAGCATACTATCCTTGGTTACGGTTTATCCTTCCTTAAAACTATCCTTTCTTTCTGTTTTGGTCACTCATTCACGTTCCATTTCAGAATACTAATCCATCTTTACATTCTTGTTTCAAAGTTCATGGCTGCCCAAGATGCTTTTGAAGCCATCAAGGAGAAGTTGTGTTCCGCTCCTATTCTAGCTCTTCCTGATTTCTCTCAACCATTTGAGGTTGAATGTGACGCTAGTGGAGTAGGAATTGGTGATGTCCTCGTGCTAAATAGGCGCCCCATTGCCTATTTTTCAGAAAAACTCAATGGAGCAAGGCTGAATTATTGCACCTACGACAAGGAATTCTATGCCATAGTAAGAGCTCTCGATCATTGGAGTCATTATCTTCGTACTAACCACTTTATTCTCCATTCAGATCATGAGTCCCTGATGTGAGTTGATATGAACTTTGAAACAAGAATGAGAGATATGATTAGTATTCTGAAATGGACGTGAAACAAGTAACCAAAACAGAAGGTAAAGATAGTTTGAAGATGAATAAACCGTAACCAAGGATAGTATGCTAGGTGAAGTAGACCTATACTTCAACAAAGCGCTTTGCTAGATCAAACACTCGATTGAAATAGCGAGTTTAGAGCTTGTAACGCGACTCACTCTAGACCTTGTCTTGTAAACTACAAAGACGAAACAAAAGGAAGCTTCAAAGCTTAACTTTTACTTGGGTTTTAATTTGCAAATTGGATGGTCTTTATTCCTTCAAATGGCCGGCTATTTATAGCCTACAAGACCCTTAAAACCGGTTGGTTAAGGGTGACAATAACAAAGCTAGACTAATGTGAACTAGGAGCTAAATACAAAGTTGGAGTTAAAAACAAAGCTAGTGTAAACAAGGAGTTAAAACCAAAGCTAGGGAGTTAAAACCAAAGCTTGCACCAGCCGTGTAGTCTTGTGTGAACATGGAGCCAACACCAAAGCTTGAGTGTACACACCATGTGAACATGGAGCTAAAAACGAAGTAACCAATCAGCCCATAATCAACCTTGACTTCTTTACTCCTTTATTCAGCTCCCTTGTGAGCTAACTTAGTACTTGGAGAAGACATACCACTAAGCTAGTAGGAGGAGCTAGAGTGGCTTGACTTGAGCTAAGAGGAGCTAGTGTCACTTCATTGAACTCCTTAGTCTCCTCATTCGGATCATCTCCTCCCCCTTGAAAAGGAATTGCCCTCAATTCTGAAATGCCATCATCATCTAGATAGGGAGAAAGGTCCCCTATGTTGAACGTGGCATGGACTCCATAATCATCCGGTAATTCTACTTTGTAAGCATTATCATTTACCTTGGATATGATCTTGTAAGGTCCTTCAGCTCGTGGCATCAGTTTATTCTTTCTTTTACTTGGAAACCTTTCCTTCCTCAAGTGCACCCAAACTAAGTCACCCTCTTGGAAAAGTCTTGGCTTCCTGTTCTTGTTGGACTTCCTTTTGTATGCTTCATTGACCTCCTTGATTCTTTCTTGTATTTGCTCGTGGAGTTTGATCATAGCTTTTAGTTTGGACTCCGCATCCTTGTGAACTAACTCATCTTTTGGTAGCGGAATCAGGTCCAAGGGCATGTAAGGATTGATCCCATATACAGCCTCAAAAGGGGAATGAGAAGTAGCATAAGTGGGGGAGCGATTGTAGGCAAACTCAGCATGGGCAAGCCTGATATCCCAATCCTTTTGAGTCTTACTTACAAGGCCCCTTAATAACGTTCCCAAGGTGCGATTGGTAACCTCAGTTTGTCCATCTGTTTGTGGATGATGAGAAGTGCTAAATAAGAGCTTGGTTCCCACCTTCCTCCATAATGTGTTCCAAAAGTAACTAAGGAGCTTTGAGTCACGATCAAAGACTATGGACTTGGGTATCCCATGTAGACGCACTACCTCCTTGAAGTATAAGTCAGCAACATTGCTAGCATCATCTGTTTTGTGGCAAGCAATGAAGTGAGCCATCTTTGAAAAACGATCTACCACCACCATGATAGCATCTTTTCCTCTAGCGGTTCTTGGTAAGGCTACAATGAAATCCATGGATACATCTTCCCATGGTCTACTAGGAGTGGGCAAGGGCGTGTAAACTCCAGGCTTGAAGGAACTCTTGGCAAATTGGCAAGTCACACACTTGCTCACCACATTCTGGACGCTCCCTTGCATCTTTGGCCAAAAGAAGTGCTCCTTTAAGACCTCCAACGTTCTTGTAATGCCAAAATGACCCGCTAATCCTCCTCCATGAGCTTCTCTAACCAGTAGCTCTCTAATGGGATGCTTGGGTACACATAGGCGGTTTCCCTTGAAAAGAAAACCTTCCTGCAAAACAAACTCATCAAAGGCTCCCTCCTTGCATTTGGTGAAGGTTTCACCAAAGTCAGCATCATTGTTGTAGTAGTCCTTTAGAGTCTCAAATCCAAGCAACCTCACATCTAAAGTAGATAGTAAAGTGTAGCGGCGGGATAGTGCATCAGCTACTACGTTACTCTTTCCATCTTTGTATTTTGAAGAGAAGTGAAAGGATTGTAAGAATTCTACCCACTTGGCATGCCTTGGACTTAACTTTTGTTGGCCATTGATATATTTTAAGGACTCATGATCTGAATGAAGAACAAAATGGTTAGTACGTAGGTAATGACTCCAATGATCAAGAGCTCTTACTATGGCATAGAACTCCTTGTCGTAAGTGCAGTAGTTCAGTCTTGCTCCATTGAGTTTCTCTGAGAAATAGGCAATGGGGCGCTTGTTTTGCACAAGAACAGCTCCAATTCCAACTCCACTAGCGTCACATTCTACCTCAAATGGTTGAGAGAAATCAGGAAGGGCTAAGATAGGAGCGGAGCATAGCTTCTCTTTAATGGCTTCAAAAGCTTCTTGGGCAGCTTTGGTCCAAACAAATGCGCCTTTCTTCAAGCACTCGGTGATGGGGCTTGTGATAGTGCTGAAATCCTTGATAAATCTCCTGTAAAAAGAAGCCAAACCATGAAAAGACCTCACTTCTGTAATGGTGGAAGGGATTGGCCAAGTACGTATGGATTCCACTTTGGTTTGATCAACTGATACTCCTCCCTTGGATACTACGTAGCCAAGGAATACTACACTCTCCACAAAGAAGGCACACTTCTCCTTCTTCCCAAAAAGTTGTTGTTTGCGAAGTGTGGTGAAGAGTAGCCTCAAGTGCTCCATATGTTCTTCCAAGGACCTGCTATACACAAGTATATCATCCAAGTAAACCACAATAAAGCGACCTAGGTAGGCCTTAAGTACCTCGTTCATTAACCTCATGAACGTGCTTGGAGCGTTGGTAAGACCAAATGGCATGACCGTCCACTCATATAGTCCATGTTTGGTTTTGAAAGCGGTCTTCCATTCATCTCCCTCCCTCATTCTGATTTGATGGTAACCACTCCTTAGATCAATTTTGGAGAAGACCACCGCTCCATGAAGCTCATCTAACATATCATCTAACCTTGGAATAGGAAACCTATACTTGATGGTGATGTTGTTAACGGCTCTACTATCTACACACATTCTCCATGTTCCATCCTTCTTAGGTACTAAAAGAACTGGAACAGCACAAGGACTAAGGCTCTCCCGCACATACCCTCTACTCATCAACTCATCTATTTGTCTTTGTAATTCCTTAGTTTCCTCCGGATTACACCTATATGCAGCCTTATTGGGTAAGGTTGATCCTGGAATGAGGTCGATTTGATGTTCTATACCTCTAATAGGTGGTAAACCAACGGGTAATTCCTCGGGGAAGACATCCTTAAACTCGTGTAACAACTCCTCTAATGGTTTTCCTCCAAGTCTATTCTCAACTTCTACGGGTTTTTCTTTAGCTACCATGACAAATACACGTTCCCCCTCTTGTATAGCTTGCTCTACTTCATTTTCACTAGCAAAGATGGTGAGGTTAGGTCTCTTGTTCTTGCTGGAGGTCATTGCTCTAACAGCTTGGGGAGTCATGGGTTTTAGAACGATTTTCTTTCCCTTATCCCTCAATTCATATTCATTCTTTCTACCATGATGAACTACGTCCCTATCAAACTTCCAAGGACGGCCTAATAGTATATGACATGCATCCATAGGTATAACATCACATAGAACCTCATCAACGTAGGAACCCATGGTTAAACCCACCCTTACTTGTTTGGTGACTCTTATTTTGTTCTCATTATCCAACCAATGTAAAGCATACGGTTTAGGGTGATTAGTAGTGGTTAGACCTAACTTAGAAACCATTTCAGTAGAGGCCACATTTGTACAACTACCCCCATCAATAATCAGGCTACACCACTTGGTATTAACTAGACATTTTGTGTGAAAGAGTTGGTCTCTTTGTTCGGTGTTTTGTGGGATAGGATTAGCATGAAGTGTACGTAATACTAAGACCTTACCAAACGTTGGGAGTTCATCTTCTCTTTCTCCCAAGTAGACTTCAGGAACAGATGCGCCTATGGACTCAGAAAGTTCGTTCATCTTGCACACTGATTCTCTCTTTAGGCCTTCCAAGGAACTAACGTCTTCAAAGCTCACAACTCCTGTCATGCTTCCGTCTAAATGGATGACCAAAGCTCTGATACCACTAATGATGTGAGTTGATATGAACTTTGAAACAAGAATGAGAGATATGATTAGTATTCTGAAATGGACGTGAAACAAGTAACCAAAACAGAAGGTAAAGATAGTTTGAAGATGAATAAACCGTAACCAAGGATAGTATGCTAGGTGAAGTAGACCTATACTTCAACAAAGCGCTTTGCTAGATCAAACACTCGATTGAAATAGCGAGTTTAGAGCTTGTAACGCGACTCACTCTAGACCTTGTCTTGTAAACTACAAAGACGAAACAAAAGGAAGCTTCAAAGCTTAACTTTTACTTGGGTTTTAATTTGCAAATTGGATGGTCTTTATTCCTTCAAATGGCCGGCTATTTATAGCCTACAAGACCCTTAAAACCGGTTGGTTAAGGGTGACAATAACAAAGCTAGACTAATGTGAACTAGGAGCTAAATACAAAGTTGGAGTTAAAAACAAAGCTAGTGTAAACAAGGAGTTAAAACCAAAGCTTGCACCAGCCGTGTAGTCTTGTGTGAACATGGAGCCAACACCAAAGCTTGAGTGTACACACCATGTGAACATGGAGCTAAAAACGAAGTAACCAATCAGCCCATAATCAACCTTGACTTCTTTACTCCTTTATTCAGCTCCCTTGTGAGCTAACTTAGTACTTGGAGAAGACATACCACTAAGCTAGTAGGAGGAGCTAGAGTAGCTTGACTTGAGCTAAGAGGAGCTAGTGTCACTTCATTGAACTCCTTAGTCTCCTCATTCGGATCAGTCCCTAAAGTACATCAATGGCCAACAAAAACTAAGTCCAAGGCATGCCAAGTGGGTGGAATTCTTGCAATCCTTTCATTTCTCTTCAAAATACAAGGACGGTAAGAGTAACGTGGTGGCTGATGCATTATCCCGCCGCTACACTCTATTGTCTACTTTGGATGTTAGATTGCTTGGATTTGAAACTCTAAAGGATTACTACAAAAATGATGTTGATTTTGGTGAAGCTTTCACCAAATGCAAGGAGGGAGCCTTTGAGGAGTTTGTTTTGCAGGAAGGATTTCTTTTCAAGGGAAATCGACTTTGTTTTCCCAAACATCCCATCAGAGAGTTGCTGGTTAGGGAAGCTCATGGAGGAGGATTAGCGGGTAATTTTGGCATCACAAGAACATTGGAAGTCTTAAAAGAGCACTTCTTTTGGCCAAAAATGCAAGGGAGCGTTCAACATGTAGTGAGCAAGTGTATGACTTGCCAATTTGCCAAGAGTTCTTTCAAGCCAGGAGCCTATATGCCCTTGCCCACTCCTGAAAGACCATGGGAAGATGTGTCCATGGACTTCATTGTGGCCTTCCCAAGAACAGCTAGGGGGAAAGATGCTATCATGGTGGTGGAACCGGTTCTCAAAAATGGCTCACTTCATTGCTTGTCACAAAACCGATGATGCTAGCAATGTAGCCGATTTGTACTTCAAAGAAGTGGTGCGTCTCCATGGAGTACCTAAATCCATTGTTTCGGATCGTGATTCAAAGTTCCTTAGCTATTTTTGGAACACATTATGGAGGAAGGTAGGGACCAAGCTCTTATTTAGCACTTCTCATCATCCACAAACAGATGGACAAACCGAAGTTACCAATCGCACCTTAGGCACGTTGCTAAGGGGCCTTGTGAGCAAGACTCAAAAGGATTGGGATGTCAAGCTTGCCCACGCTGAGTTTGCTTACAATCGTTCTCCTACTTATGCTACCTCTCATTCTCCTTTTGAGGCCGTGTATGGAATCAATCCTTATATGCCTTTGGACCTGATTCCTCTACCTAAGGATGAGTTAGTCCACAAAGACGCAGAGTCGAAGCTTAAATCCATGATAAAACTCCACGAGCAAATTCGAGAAAGGATCAAGGAGGTAAATGAAGCCTACAAAAGAAGATCCAACAAAAACAGGAAACCAAGACTATTCCAAGAGGGTGACTTAGTTTGGATTCACTTAAGAAAGGAGAGGTTTCCAAGCAAGAGAAAGAATAAGTTGATGCCACGAGCAGAAGGTCCATACAAGATCATATCAAAGGTAAACGACAATGCCTACAAGGTGGAGTTACCGGATGATTATGGAGTTCATGCCACGTTCAATGTGGGAGACCTTTCTCCTTATCTTGATGATGACGGCATTTTAGAATTGAGGACAATTCCTTTTCAAGGGGGAGGAGATGATCCGAATGCAGAAGCAACAAACCAAGAGTTCAAAGAACTCACACCAGCTCCAAATGGTCCTAGTCCAACCCCCTTAGCCCCTCCTTCAAGTCTAGTAGTGTGCCTTCTTCAAGTGTTGAACTAGCTCGAGCAAACACCTACTTGGACCGAATAAAAAAGCAAGAACTTACATTGCTCTAATCTGTTTTACAAGTCAAATAATCAAGACCACATGGATACATTAACTTGGGTTCACACTAACCTCTCATGCAAACAAGGGCTGTGCATCGGATTTAGTAGGCTGAATGTGTTCCCATTGATGCATTGTATCTAAGTGTCTTAGTTCTTTTCTTTTGCTTTGTTTGTATCACCCTCTTTAAGAGGCTTGACCATTCAGGTTGGCCTCTCTTTGGGGACGTTGTAGGCTATAAATAGCCATCCATTTGATGAATAAAGCATTCAACTTTCATCAAATAAATCTGAGTGAAGCTTTGCTTTTCCTTTTCGTCTTTGTAGTTCACAAGACAAAGTATTAGAGTTAGTCGCGTTACAAGCTCTATACTCGCTTTTTCAATCGAGTGTTTGAATTAGCACCCGCTTTGTTGAGGTATAGGTCTATCTCACTTAGCACACTATCCTTGGTTACATTCTATCATCCTTACAACAACTATTCCAATCTGATTTTTGTTGCTTGTTTTTCGTTTATCTCAAAGTACTATCAATCTCCAAATAACTTGTCCAAAGTTCATTCTAACTCACATCAACGCGTACGGCTCGCGTTTCGGGCTGTCTCGGGTTTGATTTTTCGAAAATCGTTAGTTTCAATAAATCGCGTATAAATATGAATTAGTTTATACTCGACTTATATTTTCGATATTCGTCGTATTCAATATTCGATTATGAAATCGAAATCGAATGTTTGGAATGACCTTTTTTATAAGAAAAGAAAGGATTTTGCAAATCGTTTTGTAAAATTAAATTGAAAAAAATGATGTTTGATTCTCTCCACATTAAAAATCGTCGTGTTTCGTCTTATGAAACTATGTGACGATTTTTTTAGTGTCAACGAGATTAATTTAGTTCTAGTTAGATACGATATTTGACTATAGAGTCAATATCGTATTTTAAGAACGTTGTTTTATATGAAAATAGTTTGTAGTAACGATATTATGTTTTAAAAAAAATGCGACGACACGACTAGAAGAAGAAGAAAGAGACGCGAGAAGGGAAGAGAGAAAGGAGAGAACGGGATTGATTTTTACACCCTCAACCTACATGCTTTGTCTTCTCGGAATAGGGCTCGTCGGAATGTGGCTTAGACAAGGGAGCGTCGAGATGATGTGGGTTAGTTTAGGGTGGTGTTTTGGGTTGTATAAGGTGGCGGGTGGTGGTCGGCCTTTGGTCAGAATCGGGTTATACTATCGGTCTTTCGATGCTATGTTTGATATTTGGGTGTTACGAGATTGTAGATGTGTATGTCTCAGATGTCGGGGATTGAATGTTGTATATGTGTGTCTGAATTGTGTTGCTAGAGGGTCCTATTTATAGGAGATGGCTAACTTGCAAAGGAAGAAAGTCACCGGTCGGGTTGAGGTAGAATTCCGTCTAAGGATAGGAATAACAAGCAATTTGAGGGGAACGTGACTTCTACTTGCTTGGTGGGGAAGTCACGGTATTGGGCTGGTTTAGGGGTACTCGGCCGAGTACTCCTTATACTCGGTGGAGTGCTCGGTCGGCAATCCTAGCGGGGATCAAATTCCACCTTTTGACGGATTTGTTTAATATTTTTTGAGGCTGATTTTTTGTAGTGTTTGAGCTCGATCTGGACTCACGGGAGTGAGACGACTGGTTTACGTGTTTTGAAAATATCTTTTACCGGGTTTTGACTCGGTCGCTAAAAGACAGTTTTGCCCCTGGTGTCGGATTTGACCCAAATTAGTCTCATTTGACTCGAAATGACCCACTGGGCCTGATTTTGAGGTTGGTTTTGTGAGATTTGTACTCCTTAATAAGCCCAAGCCAGATTCCATTGATTTCGAGCCCATATTCGAGTACGTTAAAGCACGTTTGCGTCCGTTCATCATCGAGTGTTTTTCGGAAACTGTTATAGACACCTGGCAGTCAAAATGTGGCTGTCTACACATGCTTACATTCTGCATCCATGGAAAATACAAACATAATTTAATTGTATTCATTACTGAGCTCACATATGACATGCATATATTCTGCACCCAATCAATATAAAAACACTTTATATATAGTTGTTTATAGAGCTTTAGTTATAAGCAGTATGAAAATTACGGTGAAAAACTAACAAAATACAATTTGAAAACTAATGAGAATAAGAGTATTAAACCAACCTTGGCAGACTAATCTGCAAAAACTGAACTTTGATATCAACTAGAATCGGTCAATTAAACCAACCTTGGCAGACTAATCGGTCAATTAGAATCCTACAAAATACAGTTGTGAAGAAGTTAATGACTCCGTACCAACAATGGTAGGTATGGGAGCTAAGCTTACATGTTAACTCTTGTCCATGAAAAAAAGACTTCTAATTTGTACGATTTCTAATTGAAACTGAGAAACAAATTTCCTAAATCCCAAATTTCAAATTAAATTCATAAAGAAATCCTGATTTCACCACTGATCACACTCAATTTTCCTCCACAGACATGAAACGATCATCAAATTATTTTTTAAAAAAAAGTAACTGAGAAGCTAATATCCTAAATCCCAAATTTCCATTAGAATTTGTACAGAAATCCACTCAGTTACTTCAATGGTAGTGGAGAATTGAGTATGTATCTATACAAAATTTATTATATAAAACTGCAACATTTTAAGCCACCATATTGAGCCACGTAGAATCGTGACTTTGAATCTGACGTGGATCTTATGTGGCAACCGACGTAGCACTTGAAAACAGTAAAAAATCTGGCGAAAACCGTGTTTATACAAAAAAGGAAGCCAATAATTGCAAAAAAGCCCTCCATGAACTCCACTAAATCGTGTGTACCGAGTATAACTAAAAAAACCACCATTACCTTCCCATTACCAGTCTTGGTGAGATGGGGAGGGAAGAGGAGATGAGAGTGGGGAGGTTAAAAAGATTGGAGTTAATTAATGGTGGTTTTTGTATTAGTATTATATATTGTGGTAGACTGGTAGTGGGAAGTTAATGGTGGTTTTTTTAGTTATACTCCGTACACACGATTTGGTGGAGTTCATGGAGGGTTTTTTTGCAATTATTGGCCTCCTTTGTTGTATACACACGATTTTGGCCAGTTTTTTTTACTGTTTTCAAGTGTCACGTCGGTTGCCACATAAGATCCACGTCAGATTCCAACTCACAATTCTACGTGGCTCAATATGGTGGCTTAAAATGTTGCAGTTTTATATAATAAAGGATACACTTCGAAATATTAGACGAGTATCCATCCGGAACCTTTATCTCTTGTAAAATTCTACGCACTCTTTGCTTTTGGTCCTTGGACAATGTATAAGGCGCTAGTGCCACATACCATTTCCCCTTTACAAGTTTCGAAGCTAGATGTTTTCTAATTTTCAAAAATTTCAAATCATGCCTTGCTTTAATATTGTCTTTGGTTTTTCCTTCAATGTCCAACAAAGTGCCGAGAATACTATCACAAATATTTTTTTCAATATGCATGACATCAAGGTTGTGATGAATTAGGAAGCTACTCCAATAGGGTAAAAGAAAAAAATGCTTTTCTTTTTCCAAGAATCACCCTACGAGATTTTTTTGTTTTTGGTCAAATTTTTCATCGGGCGAAACTTTGCCCGATGAGATTTTGACCGGGCGAAAATTCGCCCGACGACGTTTCTCCCCAGATTGCTATTTTGGACAAAAAATCTCACCGGCCGAAACTCCATCTGACGGTATTTCGGCCATATTGGAGACAATCCGCAGGACAAAACTTCACCCTATGAAGATCCAAAGGGCAAAGTTACATTTCAAGGGTAAAAATCAGTTTTGGGCTTTGTTTTAATGATCGATTAAGGCTTTGTATATATAATTAAACTCTAGCTTTCTACCTCATTATGTTTCATTAGTGATGTGAGTTGATATGAACTTTGAAACAAGGATATGAAGTATGATTAGTATTCTGAAATGGAACGTAAACAAGTAACCAAAACAGAATGAAAGAATAGTTTTAAGGTTGAATAAACCGTAACCAAGGATAGTATGCTAGGTGAAGTAGACCTATACTTCAACAAAGCGGTTGCTAGATCAAACACTCGATTGAAATAGCGAGTTTAGAGCTTGTAACGCGACTTACTCTAGACTTTGTCTTGTAAACAACAAGGACGTAAAAGAAAGCTTAGCTTTACTCAGGTTTTTGATATGCAAATTGGATGTCTTATTCATTCAACTAGATGGCTATATATAGCCTACAAAAGGACCCTTAAACCGGCTGGTTAAGGTGACAAAAGCAAAGTTACACTATGTGAATAAGGAGCTAATAACAAAGCTAGGAGCTAATAACAAAGTAATGTAAACATGGAGCTAATAACAATGCTTGATGAAGAGCATTCAGCCGCGGCACACCATGTGAACATGGAGTTGAAAACAAAGCTTGAACAAGGAGTAATGAGGCGCGGCATCTATGTGAACATGGAGCCAAAAACAAAGCTCACAAGGGAGCCCTTAGTCGTGTTCACCATGTGAACATAATCAGCCTTAAACACCTTCATAACTTCAGTACACTTCTCATGCTTGAATGAGTGTGAACCCATGTTAATGTCTTCATTTTACCTTGAATATTTGCTCCTTTATTCAGCTCAAACTTGAGCTAGCTCCATAATTGAAGACGACCCCTTATTAGTGCTAATGTAGCTGGACTATGTTCATGTAGGAGCTAGTATTCTTTCATTGAGCTCTTTAGTACTTCCTTACTTGGATTAGTAGCTACTTGATTCGGATCATCTCCTCCCCCTTGAAAAGGAATTGTCCTCAATTCTGAAATGTCAATTTTATCAAGGTAAAGAGAAAGATCTTCCATTAGGAACGTGACTTGAATTCCATAATCATCCGGTGACTTCATCTTGCAAGCGTTGTTGTTACCCTTGTATGGAACTTCTGGTTTTGGCTTCACTTTGTTCTTTCCTTTGTTTGGAACCCTCTCCTTCCTCAAGTTAACCAAAGCCAAGTTACCCCTTAGGAAGAGTCTCGTACTTCTGTTTTTGTTGTGCTCTCCTTTGTAGGCTTCTCTTGTTATGTACTCCGAAATAGAATGCCCTGGGGTGCAAAGGAGGTTTCCTTTTAAAGGAAGTTCTACCTGCAAAACAAGCTCATCAAAAGTAACAAGAGAATTAGTCTTGTGCTTGGTAAGTACTTCAGCATCCATGGAGTAGTAGTTCTTCCAATTCTCAATCCCAAGTGTGCTTGCAACTAGGGTGGTTGAATGCGAATTGTGACAAGACAAAGTGTCAACCAAGCCTTTACCATCTTCATACCTTAAGATCTCCTGATCTCCACTAGGTGTTAAACTAGATGGTACTCCAATTGGAAGGGCAACGCCTAATTTCCTTGGCCACTCTTCAAGTTGTTTCCCTTCACTACCACTCTTAATTTTAATTGGTTCCTCTATGGTAGGCCTGGTGTCATCAAACTCCTTCCCTTCTATCGCCTGTACTTCCACATATTTGCTAGCAAACATTGAGAGATTGGACTTCCCAACTCGATTTTCTAACATGTTACATACGTTTTGAGGTGTCATGGGTTTGAGTACAATTTTCTTTCCCTTATCACTCAATTCATACTCATTCCTTCTCCCATGGTGAACTACGTCCCTATCAAACTGCCAAGGACGGCCTAATAGTATGTGACAAGCATCCATAGGAATGACATCACACAAAACCTCATCAATGTAGGAACCCATAGTTAAACCAACCCTCACTTGTTTAGTGACCCTGACTTTGTTCCCGTTGTTTAACCAGTGTAAAGCATAAGGGTTAGGGTGATTAGTAGTAGCTAGACCTAGTTTGTCTACCATTTCAGTTGAGGCAACGTTGGTACAACTACCTCCATCAATGATTAAACTACACCATTTGTCCTTAACTTGACACTTAGTATGGAATAGTTGGTCTCTTTGTTTGGTGTCTTGTTGAATGGGGTTAGCATGTAGAGTACGCAGTACTAGGAGTGTGTCATAAGTCGGGGGTTCATAAGCCTCAATATCTTCTTCTTCCTCTTCCTCTCCCTCATTAACATTAAAAACAGCCCCTATACGTTGTTCCTCTTCCCATAACTCATCCCTAACAGTGATCACTTCCCTTAAGGTCACAACCCTTTTGTTAGGACAAGCGTTTTTGTAGTGACCAAACCCTTGACATTTGAAACAACGTACCTTAGATAGACTAGTTTCAGTGGTTGTTTTGGTGGTAGATTGAGGTGGGGGTGCTGGGTTACTCTTAACAATAAGGGGTTGATTAGTACTAGTAGGATTGACTCTATTACTATCATCCGTTCGAGACCAAGTATGACTCTTACTAGACTCACCCTCATGTCTTCCCTTCCCTTGTGCCTCAATTTTTAGACACAACCCACATAGAGTGTCAAAATCAGAATAAGGACATAAATCAACCGTATTAGCAATACTACGATTTAGCCCACGTAAGAACCTAGCCATTTTTTATTTCTTCGTTTTCTTCTACTTCTCCCATTAGAACTAAGTTCTCAAATTCTTCTATGTATTCACTAACACTCATTTTTCCTTGTACAAGGTTAGCAATCTTTTTGTATAAGGATAACTTGTGTGTAGTTGGGACATACCTCTTACGTAGTTTACGTTTTAAGGACTCCCAAGAAGTAATCTTACCCTTTCCACTTCTGGTGCGTTGTACCTTAAGCCCTTCATACCAAAGGGAAGCCCCTTTTCTTAGCTTTAGGATGGCGTATTTGCACCTTTCTTCGTCCTCTAAATCCTTGAAGTCAAAGAGCTTCTCCATGCTTCTTTCCCACTCCAAGTAAGCTTCAGGGTCAGTACCACCATTGAACTCAGGAAGTTCATTTACCTTGATCTTGTCCACCGGTTCCCTTTTTGGTTGGAAGCAAGAATTTTTGGGCTGGAAGTTCTCCAACGCTTTCTTTAGTTGTTCCAGGAAGGTAGGATCTTCAAAGTTCAACACTCCTGCCATTCTTTACGTCTAAATGGATGACCAAAGCTCTGATACCACTAATGATGTGAGTTGATATGAACTTTGAAACAAGGATATGAAGTATGATTAGTATTCTGAAATGGAACGTAAACAAGTAACCAAAACAGAATGAAAGGATAGTTTTAAGGTTGAATAAACCGTAACCAAGGATAGTATGCTAGGTGAAGTAGACCTATACTTCAACAAAGCGGTTGCTAGATCAAACACTCGATTGAAATAGCGAGTTTAGAGCTTGTAACGCGACTTACTCTAGACTTTGTCTTGTAAACAACAAGGACGTAAAAGAAAGCTTAGCTTTACTCAGGTTTTTGATATGCAAATTGGATGTCTTATTCATTCAACTAGATGGCTATATATAGCCTACAAAAGGACCCTTAAACCGGCTGGTTAAGGTGACAAAAGCAAAGTTACACTATGTGAACAAGGAGCTAATAACAAAGCTAGGAGCTAATAACAAAGTAATGTAAACATGGAGCTAATAACAATGCTTGATGAAGAGCATTCAGCCGCGGCACACCATGTGAACATGGAGTTGAAAACAAAGCTTGAACAAGGAGTAATGAGGCGCGGCATCTATGTGAACATGGAGCCAAAAACAAAGCTCACAAGGGAGCCCTTAGTCGTGTTCACCATGTGAACATAATCAACCTTAAACACCTTCATAACTTCAGTACACTTCTCATGCTTGAATGAGTGTGAACCCATGTTAATGTCTTCATTTTACCTTGAATATTTGCTCCTTTATTCAGCTCAAACTTGAGCTAGCTCCATAATTGAAGACGACCCCTTATTAGTGCTAATGTAGCTGGACTATGTTCATGTAGGAGCTAGTATTCTTTCATTGAGCTCTTTAGTACTTCCTTACTTGGATTAGTAGCTACTTGATTCGGATCAATTAGATCTAGTAACTCTCCATTAGCTTAGACTACTCTTTATCATGCTAATCTAGTAGCAACATTAGGTTAGTCTTAGATCTAATTGACGATTAAAGCGTTTGCAAGGATTTGGTGACAAAAGTTCTTGTATTTCTCTTCTTCTTCAAGCTAGCTTATTAATTTATGAATCTTCATCTTCTTTGTAGTGTCAATTCTCCATTGTTGGTAGTTTCTCATCTTTCTCTCTTTTCTAATTAGTTTTTCAGGTTATTTCATGGGAATAGTACCAACTATGTGTGTACTTCTTAAAATAATCCAAACTATATGTAATCTCATTTTAACATGAACTACGCATTTATTAATCTCGCTTTGTTATGTATGAAATTATGACTTGCTATTACAGGTCATAGTGACTTGTTGTAACTTTCTAGGGTTTTATTAGGTCCGTTGCAGTCATCGTGAAAGCCAAAATAACAATAAAAATATTTTTTTCATAGCTTCTAGAAGACTAAATGAAAAAGAAATGGAAGATGAATTTTCATAAAATTTAATTTTTTTTTTCAATGGCCCAAAATGAACACGAAAGGTGATGAATCAGAAGAAGAGTTAGACAAAGAGTTGAATAAGGGAGGTTCAACAAGTAGCCGGTCACTCATCGCAAAGCGAGGTTAATGAAGACATAGTTCGTATTAAAATGAGATTACATATAGTTTGTATTAATTTAAGAAGCACACGCATAGTTGGTATTATTCCCATGAAATAACCCTAGTTTTTCCTCTAGTTTCTTCTTTAGTTACTTGTTTTCTTTAGTTTTGCTTGTGTTGTTTTCGTTCTAGATTATGGATTTTATTCTTGGTTTTCTTTTCCTCTTATGATCCGAATGAAGAGACTAAGGAGTTCAATGAAGTAACACTAGCTCCTAGTAGCTCGAGTCAAGCCACACCAGCTCCGCCTACTAGCCTAGTAGTATGCCTTCTCCAAGTACTAAGTTAGCTCACAAGGGAGCTGAATAAAGGAGTAAAGAAGTCAAGGTTGATTATGGGCTGATTGGTTACTTCGTATTTAGCTCCACGTTCACATGGTGTGTACACTCAAGCTTTGTTGTTGGCTCCATGTTCACACAAGACTACACGGCTGGTTACTCTTGGTGAAGCTTTGGTTTTAACTCCCTAGCTTTGGTTCTAACTCCATGTTTACATTAGCTTTGTTATTAGCTCCAACTTTGTAATTAGCTCCTAGTTCACAATAGTCTTAGCTTTGTTTTTGTCACCCTAAACCAACCGGTTTAAGGGCTCTTGTAGGCTATAAATAGCCGGCCATTTTGAAGGAATAACGACATCCAATTTACAAATTAAAACTTGAGTAAAGCTAAGCTTTCTGTTTCGTCCTTGTAGTTTACAAGACAAAGTCTAGAGTGAGTCGCGTTACGAGCTCTAAACTCGCTATTTCAATCGAGTGTTTGATCTAGCAACCGCTTTGTTGAAGTATAGGTCTACTTCACCTAGCATACTATCCTTTGTTACGGTTCATTCATCCATAAAACTATCCTTTCTTTCTGTTTTGGTTACTCATTCACGTTCCATTTCAGAATACTAATCAATCTTTACATTCTTGTTTCAAAGTTCATATCAACTCACATCATTAGTGGTATCAGAGCTTTGGTCATCCATTTAGACGTAAGCATGGCAGGAGTTGTGAGCTTTGAAGAATCAAGCATCATTAGTCTTTCTAAGTCCCATGGCGCATCTGGTCCGGAAGTCTACTTGGGAGAAAAGAAGGAAGAAAGAAAAGACTATGAGCTTCCAACTTATGGTAATGTTTTAGTACTACGTACACTACATGCTAACCCCATCCCACACAACACCGAACAAAGAGACCAACTTTTTCACACAAAATGTCTAGTTAATACCAAATGGTGTAGTCTGATTATTGATGGAGGTAGTTGTACGAATGTGGCCTCTACTGAAATGGTATCTAAGTTAGGTCTAACCACTACTAATCACCCTAAACCGTATGCATTACATTGGTTAGATAATGAAAACAAAATCAAGGTCACAAAACAAGTAAGAGTAGGTTTAACTATGGGGTCTTATATCGATGAAGTTCTTTGTGATGTTATCCCTATGGATGCTTGTCATATACTTTTGGGGCGTCCTTGGCAGTTTGATAGGGATGTGGTACACCATGGTAGAAAGAATGAATACGAATTAAGGGATAAGGGAAAGAAAATCATTCTAAAACCTATGACTCCCCAAGCTGTTAGAGCTATGACCTCCAACAAAGCTAAGAAACCTAACCTCACCATCTTTGCAAGTGAGAGTGAAGTAGAACAGGCTTTACAAGGGGGGGAACGTGTATTTGTCATGATGGCTAAAGAAAAACCCGTAGAAGTTGAGATTAGACTTGGAGGAAAACCATTAGAGGAGTTGTTACACGAATTTAAGGATGTCTTCCCTGATGAATTACCCGTTGGTTTACCACCTATTAGAGGTATAGAACACCAAATCGACCTCATTCCAGGATCAACCTTACCCAACAAGGCTGCATATAGGTGTAACCCGGAGGAAACTAAGGAGTTACAAAGACAAATAGATGAATTAATGAGTAGAGGGTACGTGCGGGAGAGCCTTAGTCCTTGTGCTGTTCCAGTCCTTTTAGTACCTAAGAAGGATGGGACATGGAGAATGTGTGTGGACAGTAGAGCCGTTAACAACATCACCATCAAGTATAGGTTTCCTATTCCAAGATTGGATGATATGTTAGATGAGCTTCATGGGGCGGTGGTCTTCTCCAAAATTGATCTAAGGAGTGGTTACCATCAAATCAGAATGAGGGAGGGAGATGAATGGAAGACCGCTTTCAAAACCAAACATGGACTCTATGAGTGGACGGTCATGCCATTTGGTCTTACCAACGCTGCAAGCACGTTCATGAGGTTAATGAACGAGGTACTTAAGGCCTACTTAGGTCGCTTTATTGTGGTTTACTTGGATGATATACTTGTGTATAGCAGGTCTTTGGAAGAACATATGGAGCACTTGAGACTACTATTCACCACACTCCGCAAGCAACAACTTTTTGGGAAGAAGGAGAAGTGTGCCTTCTTTGTGGAGAGCGTAGTATTCCTTGGCTACGTAGTATCCAAAGGAGGGGTATCAGTTGATCAAACCAAAGTGGAATCCATACGTACTTGGCCAATCCCCTCCACCATTACAGAAGTAAGGTCTTTTCATGGTTTGGCTTCTTTTTACAGGAAATTCATCAAGGATTTCAGCACTATCACAAGCCCCATCACCGAGTGCTTGAAGAAAGGCGCATTTGTTTGGACCAAGGCTGCCCAAGAAGCCTTTGAAGCCATTAAAGAGAAGCTATGCTCCGCTCCTATCTTAGCCCTTCCTGATTTCTCTCAACCATTTGAGGTGGAATGTGACGCTAGTGGAGTTGGAATTGGTGCTGTTCTTGTGCAAAATAAGCGCCCCATTGCCTATTTCTCAGAGAAACTCAATGGAGCAAGGCTGAACTATTGCACCTACGACAAGGAGTTCTATGCCATAGTAAGAGCTCTTGATCATTGGAGTCATTACCTTCGTACTAACCATTTTGTTCTTCATTCAGATCATGAGTCCTTAAAATATATCAATGGCCAACAAAAGTTAAGTCCAAGGCATGCCAAGTGGGTAGAATTCTTGCAATCCTTTCACTTCTCTTCAAAATACAAAGATGGAAAGAGTAACGTAGTAGCTGATGCACTATCCCGCCGCTACACTTTACTATCTACTTTGGATGTGAGGTTGCTTGGATTTGAGACTCTAAAGGACTACTACAACAATGATGCTGACTTTGGTGAAACCTTCACCAAATGCAAGGAGGGAGCCTTTGATGAGTTTGTTTTGCAGGAAGGATTTCTTTTCAAAGGAAACCGCCTGTGTGTGCCCAAGCATCCCATTAGGGAGCTACTGGTTAGAGAAGCTCATGGAGGAGGATTAGCGGGTCATTTTGGCATTACAAGAACGTTGGAGGTCTTAAAGGAACACTTCTTTTGGCCAAAGATGCAAGGGAGTGTCCAGCATGTGGTGAGCAAGTGTGTGACTTGCCAATTCGCCAAAAGTTCTTTCAAACCTGGAGTTTACACGCCCTTGCCCACTCCTAGTAGACCATGGGAAGATGTATCCATGGATTTCATTGTAGCCTTACCAAGAACCGCTAGAGGAAAAGATGTTATCATGGTGGTGGTAGATCGGTTTTCAAAGATGGCTCACTTCATTGCTTGCCACAAGACAGATGATGCTAGCAATGTTGCTGACTTATACTTCAAAGAGGTAGTGCGTCTCCATGGAATACCCAAGTCCATAGTCTCTGATCGTGACTCAAAGTTCCTTAGTTACTTTTGGAACACATTATGGAGGAAGGTGGGAACCAAGCTCTTATTTAGCACTTCTCATCATCCGCAAACAGATGGACAAACCGAGGTTACCAATCGCACTTTGGGGACGTTATTAAGAGGCCTTGTAAGTAAGACTCAAAAGGATTGGGATATCAAGCTTGCCCATGCGGAATTTGCCTACAATCGCTCTCCTACTTATGCTACCTCTCATTCCCCTTTTGAGGCCGTATATGGGATCAATCCTTACATGCCTTTGGACCTGATTCCTCTACCTAAGGATGAGTTAGTCCACAAGGATGCGGAGTCCAAACTAAAGGCTATGATCAAACTCCATGAGCAAATCCAAGAAAGAATCAAGGAGGTCAATGAAGCATACAAAAGGAAGTCCAACAAGAACAGGAAGCCAAGACTTTTTCAAGAGGGTGACTTAGTTTGGGTGCACTTGAGAAAGGAGAGGTTCCCAAGCAAAAGAAAGAATAAGTTGATGCCACGAGCTGAAGGACCTTATAAGATCATATCAAAGGTAAATGACAATGCTTACAAAGTGGAATTACCGGATGATTATGGAGTCCATGCCACGTTCAACATAGGGGACCTTTCTCCCTATCTTGATGATGATGGCATTTCAGAATTGAGGGCAATTCCTTTTCAAGGGGGAGGAGATGATCCGAATGAAGAGACTAAGGAGTTCAATGAAGTAACACTAGCTCCTAGTAGCTCGAGTCAAGCCACACCAGCTCCGCCTACTAGCCTAGTAGTATGCCTTCTCCAAGTACTAAGTTAGCTCACAAGGGAGCTGAATAAAGGAGTAAAGAAGTCAAGGTTGATTATGGGCTGATTGGTTACTTCGTATTTAGCTCCATGTTCACATGGTGTGTACACTCAAGCTTTGTTGTTGGCTCCATGTTCACACAAGACTACACGGCTGGTTACTCTTGGTGAAGCTTTGGTTTTAACTCCCTAGCTTTGGTTTTAACTCCATGTTTACATTAGCTTTGTTATTAGCTCCAACTTTGTAATTAGCTCCTAGTTCACAATAGTCTTAGCTTTGTTTTTGTCACCCTAAACCAACCGGTTTAAGGGCTCTTGTAGGCTATAAATAGCCGGCCATTTTGAAGGAATAACGACATCCAATTTGCAAATTAAAACTTGAGTAAAGCTAAGCTTTCTGTTTCGTCCTTGTAGTTTACAAGACAAAGTCTAGAGTGAGTCGCGTTACGAGCTCTAAACTCGCTATTTCAATCGAGTGTTTGATCTAGCAACCGCTTTGTTGAAGTATAGGTCTACTTCACCTAGCATACTATCCTTTGTTACGGTTCATTCATCCATAAAACTATCCTTTCTTTCTGTTTTGGTTACTCATTCACGTTCCATTTCAGAATACTAATCCATCTTTACATTCTTGTTTCAAAGTTCATATCAACTCACATCATCTTATTTGTGCTAGATTAAATTTTCTTAGTTCATTTTCTCTCTCCTTACTTTATAATGAAACCCCCATGAATAGTGAGTAGATTTTAGCTGGGGGTTAATTAGGGGATGAGGAATTTGGATAACATGAATTAATGATATATTCTTATGATTGTATACACTTGCATTGGTTTCTTTAATTTGGAGTTGTTGTATATGTGTTGACTTTACTTGATCAATTTAGTTGACTCGTATTCACCTGAATTACTAAGGGGAAACTCGGGGCTTGGGTAATTCCAGTTGGAGATTTAACTTTCTCATCACGAAAGTGGGCTTTAGCGAGGTTGGGTTTAGAAAAGAAAAGGTGACTCGCTTCTTATCGATTGTGTATCGTTTGCTTGATTCCTTGTTTATGTGTCTCATTTCTGATTCCCCGACTCTTCCTAACACCTTTCTTTTATTTGATTTCTCTTAGTTATTCTAGTCTCGTTCTCTTTAGTTTAGTTCTTGACCACCTAAAGCGTCCCTTAGACCCCAAACATACTTAGACTTAGACTCGACCAACTTTACCTAGACGACCGTCCCTGTGGATCGATCCTGACTTACCGCTACTACGTAGTTAGTTTGTCGTGTTTATAAATATTATTTGATCGTGCGGGTCGCGACGCCCGCGCATCACCTGGAGATTTTTGACGACCTCCATAAACTTACTGAACTGATTCTCGATCTTCTTATTCTTCAACCGGCTAGGAAAAGGGACTTGAATTTTTACCTGTTTAACAGCTTTTTTTTTGCA
This sequence comes from Agrostemma githago, assembly GCA_958450325.1. Classification (NCBI taxonomy): domain Eukaryota; kingdom Viridiplantae; phylum Streptophyta; class Magnoliopsida; order Caryophyllales; family Caryophyllaceae; genus Agrostemma; species Agrostemma githago. Next base: position 44,104,602 of record OY288239.1, read on the forward strand.
CTTCAGCATCTGTTCCCTATTTAACAATAGACGTCTTATCAGCAATGAGTGTCTCAGTTCTGGACTCCGTCTCTGGAATAGTCGATCGACTACTATTCATAGTCGGTCGACTATTAATTATAGTCGGTTCACTATTCTCAATAGTCGGTCCACTATTTTTCTCCTCTTCTGCATTTTCTGATAATGTGTCAATAATAGTCGGTCGACTATTTTTGACCCATTTGTCATTCACGATAGTTTCAGCAGTTTTCAGCGGTACATCATCATTACATCCTCCACAATAACAGTATCATCATAATTGGGCATCTCAGGCTCGTCATAAGTAAGCCCGTTGCGAAGTTGTATCGCGTTGTCCGTGTCCTGCAATTTTTTCAGCTGTGACAGTAGTGTGACCGGTTGCCTAATAGACTGACTTGTGGCAAGTTATGCCACCTGCGTCTCCAACATCTTTATCTGTGCATCTTTGGATTGATCTCTTTTTTGCATCTGAATCATAAGAGACTGCATCATACTCTTCAATTCCTGATATTCACTAGGAACCGGGGCTGGCGTCATAGGCGGTGGAGGAAGAATAACAAGAGGCTGAGGCTGCGGTGGAAGAGCAAGAGGCCTTTGGAAGCCTTGTGGTTGTTGTCCGCGATGAGGCGGAACGTACGGTTGTTGGTTCAGCTGAGGAACGGGGTTCAATACATTCTGACTCGTCCAACTGAAGTTCGGATGTTCCCTATTCCGCTCATTATAGTAATTGGAATAAAGATTACCTTGCTTGTTGTAGACACCCAGATTCTGAATTAGTGGCTGCAGGAGTGCTCGACAAACACCCGATGACGATCGGACTGCAACGTGACGCAAGATTACGATGTTTTAGACGGTTTTTCTATAGAACAGATCAAATAAATACTCGAAATAATTAATTCAACATCAATATGGTCTTAGTCGTGTCATTACGGTCGCGTCGACACTAATTAGAGTCAATTCCGACACCAGGGCTCCGAATCGGTCCCAAAATACGCAAAGTCAAACCCGAGTCAACACGTCGGGCCGAGCGAACCTCGAGACACACGCTCAAGGCCCAACCGATGCTCGACACGTTAGGGCAAACGTGAAACCTTAATCCCCAAGTAAATTCAATATAGGCGTATTCTCCATTTTGGAAAGTTTCAAAATCGGATCTTCAAAAGTCAGATCGCCTCCCCCCAGACGACCGAGTTCTCCTACGTTGACCCTCTGGTACCTTAGTCTTGGTGTGCGAGACACTAGGCGCTTGAGTAGTTGATTTGAACAGCGCGAGCTGATCCGAATGAAGAGGCTAAAGAATTCAATGAAGTAACACTAGCTCCTAATAGTTCTAGTCAAGCCACATTAGCACCTCCTACCAGCCTAGTAGTGTGCCTCCTCCAAGTAATAAGTTAGCTTGTATGGGGACGAATAAAAGAGCAAAGAAGTCAAGGTAAAGTGAAGGCATTAACTTGGGTTCACACCATGGCTATGTTCACATAGTGTGCACATCCTCAAGCTTTGTTTTTGGCTCCATGTTCACACAAGGTGCCGCGGCTGATTGCTCTTGGTTAAGCTTTGTTATTAGCCCTAGCTTTGTTATTAGCTCCATGTTCACATGGTTGTTAACTTTGTTTTTGTCACCCTAACCAGCCGGTTTAAGGGTCTCTTGTAGGCTATATATAGCCATCCATTTGAATGAATAAGGCATCCAATTTTCATACCAAAAACCTGAGTAAAGCTAAGCTTTCTTTTACGTCCTTGTTGTTTACAAGACAAAGTCTAGAGTAAGTCGCGTTACAAGCTCTAAACTCGCTACTTCAATCGCGTGTTTGATTTAGCACCCGCTTTGTTGGAGTATAGGTCTACTTCACTAAGCATACTATCCTTTGGTTATGGTTCATTCATCCTTAAACTATCCCTACATTCTGTTTTGGTTACTTTGTTTGCGTTCATTTCAGAATACTAATACATCTTCACGTTCTTGTTTCAAAGTTCATCTTAACTCACATCATTAGTGGTATCAGAGCTTTGGTCATCCATTAGACGTAAAGCATGGCAGGAGTTGTGAGCTTTGAAGACTCTAGTTTCTTGGAAAGCCTAAGGAGAGAACCGGTGGGCAAAATGGACGAAATTTCTAAGTCCAATAGCGCATCTGGTCCTGAAGTCTACTTGGGAGAAAAGGAGGAAAAAGGAAAAGACTATGAGCTCCCAACGTATGGTAATGTTTTAGTACTACGTACACTTCATGCTAAACCCATTCCACACAACACCGAACAAAGAGATCAACTCTTTCACACTAAGTGTCTAGTTAATACCAAATGGTGTAGTTTGATTATTGATGGAGGTAGTTGTACGAATGTTGCCTCTACTGAAATGGTAACTAAGTTAGGTCTAACCACTACTAATCACCCTAGACCGTATGCATTACATTGGTTAGATGATGGAAACAAAATTAAGGTCACAAAACAAGTAAGAGTAGGTTTAACTATGGGGTCTTATGTCGATGAAGTTCTTTGTGATGTTATCCCTATGGATGCTTGTCATATACTTTTGGGGCGTCCTTGGCAGTTTGATAGGAATGTGGTACACCATGGGAGAAAAAATGAATACGAGTTGAGGGATAAGGGAAAGAAAATCATTCTAAAACCTATGACTCCCCAAGCTGTTAGAGCTATGACCTCCTACAAAACCAAGAAGCCTAACCTTACCATCTTTGCGAGTGAGAGTGAAGTAGAACAGGCTTTACAAGGGGGAGAGCGTGTCTTTGTCATGGTGGCTAGAGAGGAACCCGTAGTAGTTGAGGATAGGCTTGGAGGAAAGCCATTTGAGGAGTTGTTACACGAGTTTAAGGATGTCTTCCCCGAGGAATTACCCGTTGGTTTACCACCTATTAGAGGTATAGAACACCAAATCGATCTCATTCCAGGAGCAGCCTTACCCAACAAGGCAGCATATAGGTGTAATCCGGAGGAGACTAAGGAATTACAAAGGCAAATTGATGAGTTAATGAGTCGAGGGTATGTGCGGGAGAGCCTTAGTCCTTGTGCTGTTCCAGTCCTTTTAGTACCTAAGAAAGATGGGACTTGGAGAATGTGTGTAGATAGTAGAGCCGTTAACAACATCACCATCAAGTATAGATTTCCTATTCCAAGGTTGGATGATATGTTGGACGAGCTTCATGGGGCAGTGGTCTTCTCCAAAATTGATCTAAGAAGTGGGTACCATCAAATCAGAATGAGGGAAGGAGATGAATGGAAGACCGCTTTCAAAACCAAGCATGGACTCTATGAGTGGACGGTCATGCCATTTGGTCTCACCAACGCTCCAAGCACGTTCATGAGGCTAATGAACGAAATACTTAAGGCCTACTTAGGTCGCTTTATTGTGGTTTACTTGGATGATATTCTTGTGTATAGCAGGTCTTTGGAGGAGCATATGGAGCACTTAAGACTACTATTTACAACACTTCGCAAGCAACAACTCTTTGGAAAGAAGGAGAAGTGTGCTTTCTTTGTGGAAAGCGTAGTGTTCCTTGGCTACGTAGTGTCCAAAGAAGGAGTGTCAGTTGATCAAACCAAAGTGGAATCCATACGTACTTGGCCAATCCCTTCCACCATTACAGAAGTAAGGTCATTTCATGGTTTGGCTTCTTTTTACAGGAGATTCATTAAGGACTTTAGCACTATCACAAGTCCTATCACCGAATGCTTGAAGAAAGGCGCGTTTGTTTGGTCCAAAGCTGCCCAAGAAGCCTTTGAAGCCATCAAAGAGAAGTTATGTTCCGCTCCTATCTTAGCCCTTCCGGATTTCTCTCAACCATTTGAGGTGGAATGTGACGCTAGTGGAGTAAGAATTGGCGCTGTTCTTGTGCAAAATAGGCGTCCCATTGCCTACTTTTCAGAGAAACTCAATGGAGCAAGGTTGAACTATTGCACCTACGACAAGGAGTTCTATGCCATAGTAAGAGCTCTTGATCATTGGAGTCATTATCTTCGTACTAACCATTTTATTCTCCATTCAGATCATGAGTCCCTAAAGTACATCAATGGCCAGCAAAAGTTAAGTCCCAGGCATGCCAAGTGGGTGGAATTCTTGCAATCCTTTCATTTCTCTTCAAAGTACAAAGATGGTAAAAGTAACGTAGTAGCAGATGCACTATCCCGCCGCTACACTCTACTATCTACTTTGGATGTGAGGTTGCTCCGATTTGAAACTCTAAAAGACTACTACAACAATGATGCTGATTTTGGTGAAACTTTCACCAAATGCAAGGAGGGAGCTTTTGATGAGTTTGTTTTGCAGGAGGGATTTCTTTTCAAAGGAAACCGCCTTTGTGTACCCAAGCATTCCATTAGAGAGTTGCTGGTTAGAGAAGCTCATGGAGGAGGATTAGCGGGTCATTTTGGCATCACAAGAACCTTGGAGGTCTTAAAGGAGCACTTCTTTTGGCCAAAGATGCAAGGGAGTGTCCAGCATGTAATGAGCAAGTGTGTGACTTGCCAATTTGCCAAAAGTTCTTTCAAACCCGGAGTCTACATGCCCTTACCCACTCCTAATAGACCATGGGAAGATGTGTCCATGGATTTCATTGTAGCATTACCAAGAACCGCTAGAGGAAAGGATGCTATCATGGTGGTGGTAGATCGGTTTTCAAAGATGGCTCACTTCATTGCTTGCCACAAAACGGATGATGCTAGCAATGTAGCTGACTTATACTTCAAAGAGGTGGTACGTCTCCATGGATTACCCAAGTCCATTGTCTCTGATCGTGATTCAAAGTTCCTTAGTTATTTTTGGAACACTCTATGGAGGAAGGTGGGAACCAAGCTCTTATTTAGCACTTCTCATCATCCACAAACAGATGGACAAACCAAAGTTACAAATCGCACTTTGGGGACGTTGTTAAGAGGCCTTGTAAGTAAGACTCAAAAGGATTGGGATATCAAGCTTGCCCATGCTGAATTTGCCTACAATCGCTCTCCTACTTATGCTACTTCTCATTCTCCTTTTGAGGCCGTGTATGGGATCAATCCTTACATGCCTTTGGACCTGATTCCTCTACCTAAGGATGAGTTAGTCCACAAAGATGCGGAGTCCAAACTGAAGGCTATGATAAAACTCCACGAGCAAATTTGAGAAAGGATCAAGGAGGTAAATGAAGCATACAAAAGAAGGTCCAACGAGAACAGGAAACCAAGACTTTTTCAAGAGGGTGACTTAGTTTGGGTTCACTTGAGAAAAGAGAGGTTTCCAAGCAAAAGGAAGAATAAGTTGATGCCACGAGCAGAAGGTCCTTATAAGATCATATCAAAGGTAAACGACAATGCTTACAAAGTGGAATTACCGGATGATTATGGAGTTCATGCCACGTTCAATGTGGGAGATCTTTCTCCTTATCTTGATGATGATGGCATTTCAGAATTGAGGACAATTCCTTTTCAAGGGGGAGGAGATGATCCGAATGAAGAGGCTAAAGAATTCAATGAAGTAACACTAGCTCCTAATAGTTCTAGTCAAGCCACATTAGCACCTCCTACCAGCCTAGTAGTGTGCCTCCTCCAAGTAATAAGTTAGCTCGTATGGGGACGAATAAAAGAGCAAAGAAGTCAAGGTAAAGTGAAGGCATTAACTTGGGTTCACACCATGGCTATGTTCACATAGTGTGCACATCCTCAAGCTTTGTTTTTGGCTCCATGTTCACACAAGGTGCCGCGGCTGATTGCTCTTGGTTAAGCTTTGTTATTAGCTCCTAGCTTTGTTATTAGCTCCATGTTCACATGGTTTTTAACTTTGTTTTTGTCACCCTAACCAGCTGGTTTAAGGGTCTCTTGTAGGCTATATATAGCCATCCATTTGAATGAATAAGGCATCCAATTTTCATACCAAAAACCTGAGTAAAGCTAAGCTTTCTTTTACGTCCTTGTTGTTTACAAGACAAAGTCTAGAGTAAGTCGTGTTACAAGCTCTAAACTCGCTACTTCAATCGCGTGTTTGATTTAGCACCCGCTTTGTTGGAGTATAGGTCTACTTCACTAAGCATACTATCCTTTGGTTACGGTTCATTCATCCTTAAACTATCCCTACATTCTGTTTTGGTTACTTTGTTTGCGTTCATTTCAGAATACTAATCCATCTTCACGTTCTTGTTTCAAAGTTCATCTTAACTCACATCACGAGCAACTATAAATACCCCCCCCCCCCTTTTCCGCTCATTTACAGGACACAACTTTCAATTCTCTTCCCCCTCTTCCTCTTTACGAGCATCTTTCTAGCTTTGCGTCGCACTCCAACTCTAAGTACAATCCACTCGATCGTTTGTTCCCGATACGCGAACCGACACTAATCCTCGTAGTTCCTCGAGAATTCCTTACTTGATAAGAACGAAAAGGGGCACCTGTGTTCGACTAGCCACCCCTGGACATAGTAGCGAAGCTCTGCCAGATTTGCCGCAGGAAGCTAGGAGGATCCGCCTCGAAGTCGTATCGTCACTAGGTTGTCATCTAAAGAAAACTTTACATTCTGTAATCTTTTTTTTTTGCCAGCTGTGAAAGACAAGTCTAACTACTTTTTCGTGCTGAGACGGCTATTCCGTGAGAACATTTATCAAATATTCTAGGAACGTAGCTAAAGGACAAACAATGAAAATAGTTAGCAAGCTCAAGAATATCATTTAAGATACTTCTGAGGGCATTTCGATATCGGAAAGGATCAGAAATCGCTTCGACAATCATTAAACAGTCGGTTTGAATGTTAATATGGTAGAAGCTCCTCTTCAAGGCCCAGGAACAAGCCGCAAAGGATCAGAAACTTCAAACCTGTCAAAATCTTGATCAACTGTTTTACCGGCACTGTCAAGAAGGATCCAACCCCCAGCTGCCATAGAGTCAGTGGTCCAGGACGCATCCACCATAATCGAGTAGCAGTTGCAACTCAAGGAGTCGCCAGTAAGTCGAACGAGGGCACCAAAACGAATAACAGTAGGAGGGTTATCTTGGGTTTGACTGTTTAAAGAGGCTTTAGTAAAGCTTCGTACGGGCTGCAAACTGTAGATTGAATCCAGCACCTGTATTGGAGAGCACCGATTACCCTTAAAGACACAATAATTCCTGGCACACCATAAAGACCATAGTGTACCAAGAAACTTGCAGTTAAGCCAATCATCGTTGTGCTTTCTTGAGAAGAAAGACAGCCAGTTAATGACCCAGGAAGTAAGATCAATGCTGGTTGCAGAGGAGCAATTAAGTCCAAGAGGACCACTTGACTAAATTCTAGATGCAAAATCACAATCTCTAAAGATATGAGCCTCGGTTTCCAGAATAGAGATGCCTGAAAACTCGCAGAAGGGGCAGTTAGTTCTCACTTGAATCCCTCTTCTCAGAAAAGCGGCACCAACAGGAAGACATCCATGAATAAGTTTCCAAAGAAAGGTTTTCCATTTCTGCGGACAACTGATCTTCCAAAGAATTCTTTTATTAAATTTCTTCATCTCCAAGGAGATACCTTTTCTAATATATTTATTATGAAGAGTCTCTTTGAAGTGATCAAAAGCCACCCGATATCCAGATTTGACAGAGTAGTCTCCATCGAGGGTAGCACGCCAGTAAATCCTATCAGGAGTAGGAGATCGGGGTAAATAAATTTTCTTAATAATGGAGACCCAGTATGGAGCGAAGTAGTGGCTGAGAATATTAAAATCCCAATCTCCAGAAAAAGTAACAAGGTCAGAAATAACTGACGGAACAACATAGGAGTCTAATAAGTTAGTCCCAGTTTTAGGGACCGGGATTTGACCATCTGCCCAATACTCATTCCAAATTCCTAGCTTGCTATTTAAACCCGGAGACCAGGCAATTTGTTTTTTAAGAAGTTTCAGACCCCAATGTATTCCTTTCCAGCTGATGTGAGTTGATATGAACTTTGAAACAAGAATATGAAGTATGATTAGTATTCTGAAATGGAACGTAAACAAGTAACCAAAACAGAATGAAAGGATAGTTTTAAGGTTGAATAAACCGTAACCAAGGATAGTATGCTAGGTGAAGTAGACCTATACTTCAACAAAGCGGTTGCTAGATCAAACACTCGATTGAAATAGCGAGTTTAGAGCTTGTAGCGCGACTTACTCTAGACTTTGTCTTGTAAACAACAAGGACGTAAAAGAAAGCTTAGCTTTACTCAGGTTTTTGATATGCAAATTGCATCCTTATTCATTCAAATGGATGGCTATATATAGCCTACAAGAGACCCTTAAACCGGCTGGTCAAGGGTGACAAAAACAAAGTACAATGGTGACAAAAACAAAGCTTAAGCCTAATGCGAACTAGGAGCTAATAACAAAGCTTATGTAAACTAGGAGCTAATAACAAAGCTCTAACAAGGAGCATTCAGCCGTGGTTAGGGTGTGAAAATGGAGCTAAAAACAAAGTTAGCAATCAGCCCATAATCATCCTCATAACTTCAGTACACTTCCCATGCTTGAATGAGTGTGAACCCAAGTTAATGCCTTCAAATTTCCTTGACTATTGGCTCCTTTATTCAGTCCACACTCGAGCTAGCTCACCAATTGAAGTAGGCCAACTACTAAGCTGGTACTAGGTGCTCGTGTAGCTGAACTAGGACCATTAGGAGCTAAGGTGACTTTATTGAACTCTTTAGTAGTTCCTTGATTCGGATCATCTCCTCCCCCTTGAAAAGGAATTGTCCTCAATTCTGAAAAGCCATCTTCATCAAGATAAAGAGCACAATCTCCCACTTTGGACGTGGTATGAACTTCATAACTATCCGGCAATTTCATCTTGCAAGCATTGTTGTATACCTTGTATGGAACTTCTGTTTGTGGCTTCAATTTGTTCTTCCTTTTGCTTGAAAACCTCTCCTTTCTCAAGTGAACCAAAACCAAGTCACCCTCTTGGAAGAGTCTCGGTTTTCTGTTTTTGTTGGACCTTCCCTTGTAGGTTTCCTTGATCCTTTCCCGAATTACTTCTCTAACGTACAAGTCAGGCCCTTTGCTAGCTTCATCCGTTGGGTAACAAACACCGAAATGAGTCATTTCGAAAAATGGTAAGTACTCCCTTGTTCTGAAAGGACTCCTTGAGAACGGCTTTGTTAAGCATTTGCTCCCAATGTTCTGATTAATCCCTTGTATCTTTAGCAAAAAGAAGTGTTCTTTTATCACCTCTAAGGTCTTGGTCATGTCAAAAGGTTTAGCTGGTCTTTCTCCATGAGTTTCTCTAGTTATACACTCTGAAATAGGATGCCTTGGGACACAAAGATGGTTTCCTGTAAAAGGAAGATCTACCTGCAAAACAAACTCAACAAAAGTACCAAGAGCACTAGCTTTGTACCCGGTGATTACATTAGTATCCATAGCGTAGTAATCCTTCAAAGTCTCGAATCCAAGTGCTCTTACAACTAGGGTGGATGAGTGTGTGTAGCGACAAGATAAAGTATCAGCTACGACATTGTTCTTACCATCCTTATACCTGGAAGAGAAATGGAAGGTTTGCGAGAGTTCCATCCATTTAGTATGTTTTGGGATCAGCTTTTGCGAGTCATGGCTATACTCTAAGAGTTCATGATCTCTACTAGGTGTCAAGTCAGCGGTAATTCATTAGAAATGGCAACACCTAGTTCCTTTAGCCCCTCCTCAAATCGTTTCTCTCCAAACCCATTATCAACCTCATTCGGTTCCTCTTCAGTAACCAAGACAACATCACACTCTCCCTCTTCTATGGTATGTTCTCTTACATTTTCATTAGCAAATATGGAGAGGTTGGGTTTTTTGACTTGTTTCGCTAACATGGTATACACATCTTGAGGTGTCATGGGTTTTAGAACGATTTTCTTTCCCTTATCTCTTAACTCGTATTCATTTTTCCTCCCATGGTGTACTACATCCCTATCAAACTGCCAAGGACGTCCCAAAAGTATATGACAAGCATCCATAGGAATAACATCACAAAGAACTTCATCGACATAAGACCCCATGGTTAAACCTACTCTTACTTGTTTTGTGACCCTTATTTTGTTTCCATCATCCAACCAATGTAATGCATACGGTCTAGGGTGATTAGTAGTGGTTAGACCTAACTTAGTTACCATTTCAGTAGAGGCAACATTCGTACAACTACCTCCATCAATAATCAAACTACACCATTTGGTATTAACTAGACATTTTGTGTAAAAGAGTTGGTCTCTTTGTTCGGTGTTGTGTGGGATGGGTTTAGCATGAAGTGTGCGTAGTACTAAAACATTACCATACATTGGGAGCTCATAGTCTATTCCTTCTTCCTCCTTCTCTCCCAAGCAGACTTCAGGACCAGATGCGCCAATGGACTTAGAAAGTTTGTTCATCTTGCACACTGATTCTCTCTTTAGGCCTTCCAAGGAACTAGCGTCTTCAAAGCTCACAACTCCTGCCATGCTTGCGTCTAAATAGATGACCAAAGCTCTGATACCACTAATGATGTGAGTTGATATGAACTTTGAAACAAGAATATGAAGTATGATTAGTATTCTGAAATGGAACGTAAACAAGTAACCAAAACAGAATGAAAGGATAGTTTTAAGGTTGAATAAACCGTAACCAAGGATAGTATGCTAGGTGAAGTAGACCTATACTTCAACAAAGCGGTTGCTAGATCAAACACTCGATTGAAATAGCGAGTTTAGAGCTTGTAACGCGACTTACTCTAGACTTTGTCTTGTAAACAACAAGGACGTAAAAGAAAGCTTAGCTTTACTCAGGTTTTTGATATGCAAATTGGATCCTTATTCATTCAAATGGATGACTATATATAGCCTACAAGAGACCCTTAAACCGGCTGGTCAAGGGTGACAAAAACAAAGTACAATGGTGACAAAAACAAAGCTTAAGCCTAATGCAAACTAGGAGCTAATAACAAAGCTTATGTAAACTAGGAGCTAATAACAAAGCTCTAACAAGGAGCATTCAGCCGTGGTTAGGGTGTGAAAATGGAGCTAAAAACAAAGTTAGCAATCAGCCCATAATCATCCTCATAACTTCAGTACACTTCCCATGCTTGAATGGGTGTGAACCCAAGTTAATGCCTTCAAATTTCCTTGACTATTGGCTCCTTTATTCAGTCCACACTCGAGCTAGCTCACCAATTGAAGTAGGCCAACTACTAAGCTGGTACTAGGTGCTCGTGTAGCTGAACTAGGACCATTAGGAGCTAAGATGACTTTATTGAACTCTTTAGTAGTTCCTTGATTCGGATCACCAGCCCCACGAACCCCCTTGATGAGTTTTCCAAACAGTTTGCTCAATAGTAGAACTGTTCAAATTGTACTTGGCCCCAAAGACCTTACTAATAAGAGAGTCAGGAGATGTCAGGATTTTCCAAGCCATCTTAGCAAGAAGAGCCTGATTGAAACACGAAGTGTTACGAATACCCAGGCCGCCCTCAATTTTAGACAGACTTAAAAAGTTAACACTTCTCCAGTGAACAGTACGATTACCCTTGATCCCTGCCCACCAAAAATGCGCAAAGAGAGAATTAATTCTCTGTGCAACGCTTATCGGGATACGAAATACCGATAGAGAATAAATAGATAGTGAAGCAAGGATCGAAGAGATAAGAGTAAGCCTGCCAGAGGACGAAAGGGTAGCACCACTCCAAGAGTTAAGGCATTTTTTAACACGGCTGATAATGTCATCATAGAACTCTTTTTTACTTCTTTCAAAAAGGATCGGAATACCCAAATAATTGCCCATCTTGTTATTTTGCTTCATATGGAGAGCCTTGAGGCATTATCTGGCGTTAGCCAGTGTCGTCTTAGGACCAAAGAAAATCGATCTGTCGAAATTTATAAGCTGCCCCGAGGCACGACAATAATCGTGAAGGATAGCACTCACAGCATCCACAGAATTATGATCACAATGTGCGAATAAAATGGCGTCATCCGCGAAGAAAAGATGACTGATTTCAGGAGCCTGTCTGCAAATTTTAATACCTTTAAGCTTATCCTTTTGTTGAGAATCAATGACGTTGGCTGATAAAACTTCCATAGCTAGGATAAAGAGATAGGGGAACATTGGATCAACTTGTCGAAGACCTCTTGAAGGTAGAATTTTCTTAGTTGGAGAGCCGTTAATGAGAATTTCATACGAGACAGACTGGACACAATTCATCATAAGAGAAATGAACTTATCAGGAAAATTGAGGGCATAAAGAGTATTCCTTAGGAAATTCCATTCCAATCTATCAAAGGCCTTGCTCATATCCAACTTAAAAGCCATCATCCCATGATTGGCACTTATGTTCTTGTTGATATGGTGGATGATCTCGTGAGCAAGTAAGATATTATCGCTACAGGATCGACCAGGCATAAATCCGTTCTGAAAAGGACCAAATACACTAACAATAACTTTCTTTAGCCTGTTGGCAATACATTTGGTAATGATCTTCATAATAGTATTGCAAAGACTAATAGGGCGGAAATGTTCAACACTTTCGGGGTGAGAAATCTTAGGAATCAGCGTGATGAACGTTCGATTAAATTCCTTAAGGATGAAACCAGTATTAAGGCAGTGACAAACGGCCTGAGTGACGTCATCTTTAATAAAGTGCCAATAACGCTGGAAGAAAATAGCGGACATCCCGTCAGGTCCAGGGGATTTAAGAGCACCCAACTGAAAAACAGCCCTCCTAACCTCCTTACAGAAGAAAGGAGCATTGAGGAAGGAGACGTGGCTTTCAGTTAATTTATTGGTAAGTTTACTAAATAAATCGGATGAAGAGGGAGGAACTTCACACTGACGAAGCGGGCTGGCAGTGTGACCGGATCCCATAGTACTCCCGGATTGAAGAGAAGAGCTGTAAATATTATTATAGTAGTTCACAAAGGTATTTTGTATCTCTTCTTGCATAAAAGTCCATGACTCATCGGTCAATTTAATACCGGCAATAAAATGTTTGATGCTTCGACCTTTCACCCAATTGAAGAAGTATTTGGTACAGACATCACCTTCAAGGTCCCATTTTTGCTTCGTTCTTCGTTTCCAGTATTTGGTAACCGCGTTACAGTAGTCAATCAGCTCACTATGATGCTGTTTATAATCGCTATGCATTTCGATAACATCGAGTCCAACTCGTATGGACGCTAGGTCCATGGCACGTTATAAACATACGTAATGTCCACAACTTCAACCATAAGCACTAAAACACCCTAACTAAACCCGAGTAGTTCCGAGATCCATTCTCAATTATCTACGCATCGTGTCTCGTTTAGTGTACACTCCGAGGGTTCAACTTCTCACTATGTGATTTACTTGAATTTTGTATTTACCGCTTTTATGACCCTATAATCGCATGCAAAATCACCTAACACAGAATCCAAAACGTAAATAAACTAAAACTGAACAAATGGTGGTCGGGTTCCATATTAATCCCGATGCTCACCCCTCACACGTTGTTCAACGCATCTCTGTTAATACCGAACCGACGCACCTTAAGCAGAATACCAGGTAAGGTATACCACGAGAAACGACTAATATCCATATTATCACGTTAAAACTGATTTGCTAATACGTACAATATTTAGTACTCTCTACTCTCCTACGTGCATCTTCTCATGGCCTGCTTGTCACGTGAAATCGCATGCAAAGAATGTAAATACAACTACTTCGACAATAAGCTTACTTGTCCTAAAACAATCGACATAGCAAAGACATAGGGTTAAAACAACAGATGTAATCGCACTTCCGCCACAATTACGGAACAAAGTCATCATCCCACCAATTGATTAGTAGAGGCCGCTACGTGTGGGCGGGATTGGGTGTCGATGTCAAGCAGACGTTGGCTTCCCATTATGTACCCTCACCCCTTACTCAGAATCGACGGTTTCCGGATGTCCGAAACCATTGGCAATGAGAGTCAGTACAGGCATGGAGGGCTTAAGGGTACAAGTCTTTATCTTTAGGTCCCCATGCCACTAAATTTTGAGCTAGCAAAGGATCAAAGTTGACTTGAACAGTTTCCGAGTTCTCATAATCAACTCGGTGGCGACTCCACAAATGGGCAACGAATTCGGTTCACTAAAATGGTCATCTAACCAAACATATCGGCCTTTAAACATTTACAACCACGTCTCGATTGATTCTAACGAAAACACGGATGTCCGCATCCGTCTAGTACAATCCTAATCGTCAACAAAATCGAGGTCCGACACATCGCCCCGTATGCGAGATCGGACTGGCCCCCTGATCCGAATGAAGAGGCTAAAGAGTTCAATGAAGTAACACTAGCTCCTAATAGTTCTAGTCAAGCCACATTAGCACCTCCTACCAGCCTAGTAGTGTGCCTCCTCCAAGTAGTAAGTTAGCTCGTATGGGAGCTGAATAAAGGAGCAAAGAGGTCAAGGTAAATTGAAGACATTAACTTGGGTTCACACCATGGCTATGTTCACATAGTGTGCATCATCAAGCTTTGTTTTTGGCTCCATGTTCACACAAGAGGACCGCGGCTGATTAGCTTTGTTATTAGCTCCATGTTTACATTACTTTGTTATTAGCTCCTAAGCCTTGTTATTAGCTCCTTGTTCACATGGTTGTAACTTTGTTTTTGTCACCCCTAATCAGCCGAGTTTAAGGTCTGATTGTAGGCTATATATAGCCATGTAGTTGAATGAATAAAACATCCAATTTGCATATCAAAAACCTGAGTAAAGCTAAGCTTTCTTTTACGTCCTTGTTGTTTACAAGACAAAGTCTAGAGTAAGTCGCGTTACAAGCTCTAAACTCGCTATTTCAATCGAGTGTTTGATCTAGCAACCACTTTGTTGAAGTATAGGTCTACTTCACCTAGCATACTATCCTTGGTTACGGTTTATTCAACCTTAAAACTATCCTTTCATTCTGTTTTGGTTACTTGTTTACGTTCCATTTCAGAATACTAATCATACTTCATATCCTTGTTTCAAAGTTCATATCAACTCACATCATTAGTGGTATCAGAGCTTTGGTCATCTATTTAGACGCAAGCATGGCAGGAGTTGTGAGCTTTGAAGACGCTAGTTCCTTGGAAGGCCTAAAGAGAGAATCAGTGTGCAAGATGAACAAACTTTCTAAGTCCATTGGCGCATCTGGTCCTGAAGTCTGCTTGGGAGAAAAGGAGGAAGAAGGAATAGACTATGAGCTCCCAATGTATGGTAATGTTTTAGTACTACGCACACTTCATGCTAAACCCATCCCACACAACACCGAACAAAGTGATGTGAGTTGATATGAACTTTGAAACAAGAACGAGAGATATGATTAGTATACTGAAATGGACGTGAAACAAGTAACCAAAACAGAAGGTAAAGATGATTTAAGGATGAATAAACCGTAACCAAAGGATAGTATGCTAGGTGAAGTAGACCTATACTTCAACAAAGCGCTTTGCTAGATCAAACACTCGATTGAAATAGCGAGTTTAGAGCTTGTAACGCGACTCACTCTAGACCTTGTCTTGTAAACTACAAAGACGAAACAAAAGGAAGCTCAAAGCTTAACTTTTACTTGGGTTTTAATTTGCAAATTGGATGATGTTTATTCCTTCAAATGGCCGGCTATTTATAGCCTACAAGACCCTTAAAACCGGCTGGTCAAGGGTGACAATAACAAAGTACAATGGTGACAAAAACAAAGCTTAAGCCTAATGTGAACTAGGAGCTAAGAACAAAGTTGGAGCTAATAACAAAGCTAATGTAAACATGGAGTTAAAACCAAAGCTAGGGAGCATTAAGGTGTGGCTGGTGTGACCATGGAGCTAATAACAAAGCTTCATTTGGACGTGCACACCAAGTGAACACAACCAGCTTCAAACGTCCTCTTTAACCCCGGTGCTTTCCCATGCACAGCTGACTTGTTCGGACCATAACTTTGTCAATACTTGTTCAATGAGCCTTCATGAATAGTCATTGGAAAGATAAGCTCGAAATCTATCTCCTCCATTTTGAATGACTACGAAAATCCAAGTATAACTCGAGATATGGACTGATCAAAACACTGCTGCAAAATGAACTCGCATCCGAAATTCCCATGCTTGAATGGGTGTGAACTTAAATTAATGCCTTCATATATCCTTGACTATTTGCTCCTTTATTCCTGCTCAAACTCGAGCTAGCTCCATAATTGAAGACGACTCTTTATTAGTGCTAATGTAGCTGGACTATAGTTAAGTAGGAGCTAGTATTCTTTAGTTGAGCTCTTTAGAACTTCCTTACTTGAATTGGTAGCTCCTTGATTCGGATCACAAAGAGACCAACTCTTTCACACAAAATGTCTAGTTAATACCAAATGGTGTAGTTTGATTATTGATGGAGGTAGTTGTACGAATGTTGCCTCTACTGAAATGGTAGCTAAGTTAGGTCTAACCACTACTAATCACCCTAGACCGTATGCATTACATTGGTTAGATAATGAAAACAAAATAAAGGTCACAAAACAAATAAGAGTAGGTTTAACTATGGGGTCTTATGTCGATGAGGTTCTTTGTGATGTTATCCCTATGGATGCTTGTCATATACTTTTGGGGCATCCTTGGCAGTTTGATAGGGATGTGGTACACCATGGTAGAAAGAATGAATACGAATTGAGGGATAAGGGAAAGAAAATCATTCTAAAACCTATGACTCCCCAAGCTGTTAGAGCCATGACCTCCAACAAAACCAAGAAACCTAACCTCACCATCTTTGCGAGTGAGAGTGAAGTAGAGCAGGCTTTACAAGGGGGGGGGGGAGCGTGTCTTTGTCATGATGGCTAAAGAAAAACCCGTAGAAGTTGGGAATGAACTTGGAGGAAAGCCATTTGAGGAGTTGTTACACGAGTTTAAGGATGTCTTTCCAGAGGAATTACCCGTTGGTTTACCACCTATTAGAGGTATAGAACACCAAATCGACCTCATTCCAGGATCAACCTTACCCAATAAGGCAGCATATAGGTGCAATCCGGAGGAAACTAAGGAATTACAAAGACAAATAGATGAGTTAATGAGTCGAGGGTATGTGCGGGAGAGCCTTAGTCCTTGTGATGTTCCAGTCCTTTTAGTACCTAAGAAAGATGGAACTTGGAGAATGTGTGTAGATAGTAGAGCCGTTAACAACATCACCATCAAGTATAGGTTTCCTATTCCAAGGTTGGATGATATGTTAGATGAGCTTCATGGGGCAGTGGTCTTTTCCAAAATTGATCTAAGAAGTGGGTACCATCAAATCAGAATGAGGGAAGGGGATGAATGGAAGCGCTTTCAAAACCAAGCATGGACTCTATGAGTGGACGGTCATGCCATTTGGTCTTACCAACGCTCCGAGCACGTTCATGAGGTTAATGAACGAGGTACTTAAGGCCTACTTAGGTCGCTTTATTGTGGTTTACTTGGATGATATCCTTGTGTATAGCAGGTCTTTGGAGGAACATATGGAGCATTTAAGACTACTATTCACAACACTTCGCAAACAACAACTCTTTGGAAAGAAGGAGAAGTGTGCCTTCTTTGTGGAAAGCGTAGTGTTCCTTGGCTACGTAGTGTCCAAAGAAGGAGTGTCAGTTGATCAAACCAAAGTGGAATCCATACGTACTTGGCCAATCCCTTCCACCATTACAGAAGTAAGGTTATTTCATGGTTTGGCTTCTTTTTACAGGAGATTCATCAAGGACTTTAGCACTATCACAAGTCCTATCACCGAATGCTTGAAGAAAGGCGCATTTGTTTGGTCCAAAGCAGCCCAAGAAGCCTTTGAAGCCATCAAAGAGAAGTTGTGTTCCGCTCCTATCTTAGCCCTTCCTGATTTTTCTCAGCCATTTGAGGTGGAATGTGACGCTAGTGGAGTAGGAATTGGTGCTGTTCTTGTACAAAATAAGCGCCCCATTGCCTATTTCTCAGAAAAACTCAATGGAGCAAGGCTGAACTATTGCACCTACGACAAGGAGTTCTATGCCATAGTAAGAGCTCTTGATCATTGGTGTCATTACCTTCGTACTAACCATTTTATTCTCCATTCAGATCATGAGTCCCTAAAGTACATCAATGGCCAACAAAAGTTAAGTCCAAGGCATGCCAAGTGGGTGGAATTCTTGCAATCCTTTCATTTCTCTTCAAAGTACAAGGATGGAAAGAGTAACGTAGTAGCTGATGCACTATCCCGCCGCTACACTTTACTATCTACTTTGGATGTGAGGTTGCTCGGATTTGAAACTATAAAAGACTACTACAACAATGATGCTGACTTTGGTGAAACCTTCACCAAATGCAAGGAGGGAGCCTTTGATGAGTTTGTTTTGCAGGAGGGATTTCTTTTCAAAGGAAACCGCCTGTGTGTGCCCAAGCATCCCATTAGAGAGCTGCTGGTTAGAGAAGCTCATGGAGGAGGATTAGCGGGTCATTTTGGCATCACAAGAACTTTGGAGGTCTTAAAGGAGCACTTCTTTTGGCCAAAGATGCAAGGCAGTGTCCAGCATGTAGTGAGTAAGTGTGTGACTTGCCAATTTGCCAAAAGTTCTTTCAAACCCGGAGTCTACACGCCCTTACCCACTCCTAATAGACCATGGGAAGATGTATCCATGGATTTCATTGTAGCCTTACCAAGAACCGCTAGAGGAAAAGATGCTATCATGGTGGTGGTAGATCGGTTTTCAAAGATGGCTCACTTCATTGCTTGCCACAAAACTGATGATGCTAGCAATGTTGCTGACTTATACTTCAAAGAGGTGGTGCGTCTGCCGGGAGTACCCAAGTCCATTGTCTCTGATCGTGATTCAAAGTTCCTTAGTTACTTTTGGAACACATTATGGAGGAAGGTGGGAACCAAGCTCTTATTTAGCACTTCTCATCATCCACAAACAGATGGACAAACCGAGGTTACCAATCGCACTTTGGGGACGTTGTTAAGAGGCCTTGTAAGTAAGACTCAAAAGGATTTGGATATCAAGCTTGCCCATGCTGAATTTGCCTACAATCGCTCTCCTACTTATGCTACCTCTCATTCCCCTTTTGAGGCCGTATATGGGATCAATCCTTACATGCCTTTGGACCTGATTCCTCTACCTAAGGATGAGTTAGTCCACAAGGATGCGGAGTCCAAACTAAAGGCTATGATCAAACTCCACGAGCAAATTCAAGAAAGGATCAAGGAGGTTAATGAAGCATACAAAAGAAGGTCCAACAAGAACAGGAAACCAAGACTTTTTCAAGAGGGTGACTTAGTTTGGGTTCACTTGAGAAAGGAGAGGTTTCCAAGCAAAAGAAAGAATAAGTTGATGCCACGAGCAGAAGGTCCTTATAAGATCATATCAAAGGTAAACGACAATGCTTACAAAGTGGAATTACCGAATGATTATGGAGTTCATGCCACGTTCAATGTGGGAGACCTTTCTCCTTACCTTGATGATGATGGCATTTCAGAATTGAGAGCAATTCCTTTTCAAGGGGGAGGAGATGATCCGAATGAAGAGGCTAAAGAGTTCAATGAAGTAACACTAGCTCCTAATAGTTCTAGTCAAGCCACATTAGCACCTCCTACCAGCCTAGTAGTGTGCCTCCTCCAAGTAGTAAGTTAGCTCGTATAGGAGCTGAATAAAGGAGTAAAGAGGTCAAGGTAAATTGGAGACATTAACTTGGGTTCACACCATGGCTATGTTCACATAGTGTGCATCATCAAGCTTTGTTTTTGGCTCCATGTTCACACAAGAGGACCGCGGCTGATTAAGAGCTTTGTTATTAGCTCCATGTTTACATTACTTTGTTATTAGCTCCTAAGCCTTGTTATTAGCTCCTTGTTCACATGGTTGTAACTTTGTTTTTGTCACCCCTAATCAGCCGAGTTTAAGGTCTGATTGTAGGCTATATATAGCCATGTAGTTGAATGAATAAAACATCCAATTTGCATATCAAAAACCTGAGTAAAGCTAAGCTTTCTTTTACGTCCTTGTTGTTTACAAGACAAAGTCTAGAGTAAGTCGCGTTACAAGCTCTAAACTCGCTATTTCAATCGAGTGTTTGATCTAGCAACCGCTTTGTTGAAGTATAGGTCTACTTCACCTAGCATACTATCCTTGGTTACGGTTTATTCAACCTTAAAACTATCCTTTCATTCTGTTTTGGTTACTTGTTTACGTTCCATTTCAGAATACTAATCATACTTCATATCCTTGTTTCAAAGTTCATATCAACTCACATCACCCCCGATGGGAGGGGGCCGCGTGGGTGGCCGCTGCGACAAACCGGAGGTCCCGCACAGGCGCGCGGGGCGCTGGGCGGTGCGGACGGGTGTCCGCACTTGTAGTGTTGAAAAGCTAGAACTTGTTCCATCCCGGTTATACATTCCCCTGCGCTAAGGCCTTCGATAGTGCATCGCTCACACATGGCCTCCTGTTTGATCATGGCATGGACAGTTTGCTGATTGGTCTCATTTTTATGAGGCGGATTCTGAATTTTATCGAGACGAGCATGAAGATGATCAAATTGAGCCATAATCTCATTAGTTTCAGCCGCGGCTACTCGAACACTACCCTTCGGATTTTCGTATTTGGCCTGATGTGTGGCCATCACCTCGATCAATTTCCAACCCTTATCAACATTGATATTGTTTCGGAAACGTTTGTTAGCTGCACCATCTAGAATAGCTCGATTATCATCGAATAATCCATTATAAAATTGATTTCATAAGAACCATGGCTCGAATCCGTGATGAGGAAAAAAAACGGACTAGATCCATAAATCTAGTCCATGTTTCATTTAGATCTTTCAACGGTCCTTGCTTGAAACTGATTATTTGGCTCCGTATCTGATTGGTGCACTGAGGAGGGTAGTAATGCTTGTAAATGTGGACGTCCGTCCTCACCGCCTGGCGCTCCGCGCGGGATCGACCCGGTTTTCCAATGGCGACGGCCACCCACGTGGCCCCCTCCCGGTTGGAGGCCAGCCCGATCTCAAGTTCGGGGCGATGTTTCGGACCTCGATTCAGATGACGACCCAGACTTGTACTGGACGGGCGCATGTGCCCGTGTTTTCCATTTGGGGTGGATCGAGTCGTGGTTGTAAATGTTTAAAGGCCGATATGTTTGATAAGACGACCTTTTTAGTGAACCGAATTCGTTGCCGATTTTTGGAATCACCACCGAGTCAATTACGGGAACTCAGAAACCATTCAAGTCAAGTTTGATCCTTAGCCGGCTCAAAGCTGAGGGGCACGGAACCTAAAGATAAAGACTTGTACCCTTAACCACTCCATGCCTGAAATGACTCTCATTGCCAATGGTTTTGGATATCCGGAAACCGTCGATTCTGAGTAAGGGGTGAGGGTACGTATTGGGAAGCCAGCGTCCACTAGACATCGACACCCAATCCCGCCCGCACGTAGCGGCCTCTACTAATCAATCGGTGGGCTGATAACTTCGTTCCTTTGTTGTGGCGGAAATACTGTAACATCCATTGTTTTAACCCTATGCCTTTTGCTTTGTTGGTTGTTTAATGACAAGTAAGTTTCGTAGACACCCACATTTGGCTGCTAGGTGTCTATAGCAGTTTCCAAAAAATATCCGATGATGATCGGATGCGAACGTGCTTCTACGCGCTCGGATATGGGCTCAAAATCGTTAGTTTCTGGCTTGGGCTTTTTACGGAGTACAAATCTCACAAAACTGACCTCAAATTCAGGCCCAGCGGGTCGTTTCCAATCAAATAAGACTAATTTGGGTCAAAACCGACACCGGAAATAAAACCAACTTTTAGCGATCGGGTCAAACCCCGGTCAAAGCCGTTTCCAAGAACACAAAAAAGCCATGCAAATATCAAGAATCCAACCCAAATACGAAATCTTCAAAATATCTGGCCCGCCTCATCCACTCGATCGAGTGTCATCCCACTCGATCGAGTGGGCCTTCAACATGCCCGCTGTCACCTTTTTATTGGGCCACTCGATCGGGTCAGCAGGGGCACTCGATCGAGTAACCCTAGGTCGTGGGGTTGGGAATTCCTATATATACACCCCTTTGCATACACCTTCATACAACTTTTTCTCTCTACAACTTTTTTTCAACCCTAGAATCTTACACTTTTACATACAACTTACAACCCTAGCATCTAGCAAACCGACGACCAAAAAGCCACCATAACTCCATCTACATAATCTCGAACTCCCGTGCCTAAGGCACAACTAGACGAGTCCTGTCCGAGAATACGAAGCATGTAGGTTGAGGGTGCAAATAATCCCGATTTCTTCATTTTTCCTCTTCTCTTCTCTCTCGTCGTCCTCCCCGTCTTTTCTCTCTCTTTTTTTCGTTTATTTTGTATCTTTCTTTCGTCTCTAATATCGTTAATATTACCATTATCAAAATACTAAAATACTCGTCTATTCGTGTCGAATACAAAGGATGACGGAATAAGGAAATCCTGATCCGAATGAAGAAGCTACTAATGAGTTCAATGAAGTCACATTAGCTCCTAATGGTCCTAGTTCAGCCACTTTAGCACCTCCTACCAGCTTAGTAGTGTGCCTACTTCAAATGGTGAGCTAGCTCGTATATGGGACGAGTAAAAGGACAAATAGTCAAAGTCTTATGAAGGCATTAACTTGGGTTCACACTCTTGATTGTGGGCTGGCTATGTTCACATAGTGTGCGCGTCTGAATGCTCTCCTCAAGCTTTGTTTTTGGCTCCTGGTTCACATGGGTGCCGCGTCGAAATGCTCTTTGTTAGCTTTGTTTTTAGCTCCTAAGCTTTGTTGTTATCACCATGTAACTTTGTTTTTATCACCCTTAAACCAGCATGGTTAAGGGATGCTTTGTAGGCTATATATAGCCGTCTACTTGAATGAATAAAACACACAATATACACAAGATTTATACACAAAACTGAGTAAAGCATTGCTTTCTTTTACGTCCTTGTTGCTTACAAGACAACGTCTAGAGTTAGTCGCGTTAAAAGCTCTAAACTCGCTACTTCAATCGCGTGTTTGATTTAGCACCCGCTTTGTTGAAGTAAAGGTCTACTTCACTAAGCATACTATCCCTTGGTTACGGTTTATTCATCATCACAAACTATCCTTACAATCTATTTTGTTGCTTTTGTTTACGTGCATTTCAAAATACTATCAACCTTCACGTTTTTGTTTCAAAGTTCATATTAACTCACATCATTAGTGGTATCAGAGCTTTGGTCTTTCTTTAGACGTAAAGCATGGCAGGAGTAGTGAACTTTGAGGATCCTACCTTCTTGGAACAGCTAAAGAAGGCGTGGGAGAACTACTAGCCCAGGAATTCTCGCTTCCAAGCAAGAAGGGAACCGGTGGACAAGATCAAGGTGAACGAACTTTCTGAGTTCAATGGTGGGACTGATCCTGAAGTCTACTTGGAATGGGAGAGAAACATGGAGAAGCTCTTTGACTTCAAGGACCTGGAGGACGAGGCGAGGTGCAAATATGCAATCCTAAAGCTAAGCAAAGGGGCTTCCCTTTGGTATGAAGGGCTTAAGGTGCAACGCACCAGGGATGGAAAGGGTAAGATTTCTTCTTGGGAGTCCTTAAAGCGTAAACTACGTAAGAGGTATGTTCCAACTACACATAAGTTATCCTTATACAAAAAGATTGCTAATCTCGTTCAAGGAAAAATGAGTGTTAGTGAATACATTGACGAGTTTGAGAACTTAGTGCTAATGGGGGAAGTAGAAGAAAATGAAGAGATAAAAATGGCTAGGTTCTTACGTTGGTTGAATCGTAGTATTGCTAATACGGTTGATTTATGTCCATACTCTGATTTTGATACCTTGTGTGGGTTGTGTCTAAAAAATGAGGCACAAGGGATGACAAAACATGAGGATGAGTCTAGTAAGAGTCATACTTGGCCACGAGTTGATGAAGGTAATAGGGTCAATCCTACTAATACTAATCAACCCCTCACTATTAAGAATAACCCCGCAGCCCCACTTCAATCTACTGCTAAAACACCCGCTGAAACTAGTCTATCCAAGGTACCTTGTTTCAAGTGTGAAGGGTTTGGTCACTACAAAAACGCTTGTCCTAATAAAAGAGTTGTGACCTTAAGAGAAGTGATCACTATTAGGGATGAAATATGGGAAGAGGAACAACGTATAGGGGCTGTTTTTAATGTTAACGAGGAAGAGGAAAGGGAAGAGGAGGATTTTGAGGCTTATGAACCCCCGGCTTATGACACACTCCTAGTACTACGTACTCTTCATGCTAACCCCATTCAACATGACACCGAGCAAAGAGACCAACTATTCCATACTAAGTGTCAAGTTAACGACAAATGGTGTAGTTTAATAATTGATGGAGGTAGTTGTACTAACGTTGCCTCAACTGAAATGGTAACCAAACTAGGTCTAGCTACTACTAATCACCCTAACCCTTATGCACTACATTGGTTAAACAACGGGAACAAAGTGAGGGTCACTAAACAAGTGAGGGTCGGTTTGACCATGGGTTCCTATGTTGATGAGGTCCTATGTGATGTTATTCCTATGGATGCTTGTCATATACTATTAGGCCGTCCTTGGCAGTTTGATAGGGACGTAGTTCACCATGGGAGAAGGAATGAGTATGAATTAAGTGATAAGGGAAAGAAAATTGTGCTAAAACCCATGACACCTCAAAACGTAGGTAACATGTTAGCTAATCGAGTCAAAAAACCCAACCTCTCAATGTTTGCTAGTAAACATGGGGGATTACATGCCATAGAAGAGGGAGAGTTGGATGCAGTTATGATTACTAAAGAGGAACCAGTTAAGGTGGATAATGAGCTTGGAGGGAAACAATTGAAGGAATTGGTTGTCGTCATTCCTAAAGAATTACCCGCTGGTTTGACAACTAGTAGAGATCATGAAACCTCAAGGGATGAAGATAGTAAGAACAATGTCTTGGCTAATGCTTTATCTTGTCACCACCTACACTCGTCCACCTTAGATGCAAGCACGCTTGGGTTTGAGAATTTGAAGGACTACTACTCCATGGATGCTGATGTACTTACCGAGTACAAGGCTGGTTCTCTTGGTACTTTTGATGAGTTTGTTTTGCAGGAAGATCTTCCTTTTAAAGGAAACCATCTTTGTGTCCCAAAGCATTCCATTTCAGGGTGTATAACTAGAGAAGCCTACAAAGGAAAGTCCAACAAAAACAGAAAAACAAGACTCTTCCAAGAGGGTGACTTGGTTTTGGTTCACTTGAGAAAGGAGAGGTTTCCAAACAAAGGGAAGAACAAGTTGAAGCCACAAACAGAAGTTCCCTACAAGGGAAACAACAATGCTAGCAAGATGAAGTTGCCGGATGGTTATGGAGTTCATGCCACGTTCAAAGTGGGAGACCTTTCTCCTTATCTTGATGATGATGGCATTTCAGAATTGAGGACAATTCCTTTTCAAGGGGGAGGAGATGATCCGAATGAAGAAGCTACTAATGAGTTCAATGAAGTCACATTAGCTCCTAATGGTCCTAGTTCAGCCACTTTATGATGTGAGTTGATATGAACTTTGAAACAAGAATATGAAGTAGTATTAGTATTCTGAAATGGAACGTGAATGAGTAATCAAAACAGAAAGAAAGGATAGTTTTAAGGAAGGATAAACCGTAACCAAGGATAGTATGCTAGGTGAAGTAGACCTATACTTCAACAAAGCGGTTTGCTAGATCAAACACTCGATTGAAATAGCGAGTTTAGAGCTTGTAACGCGACTCACTCTAGACTTTGTCTTGTAAACTACAAGGACGAAACAGAAAGCTCAGCTTTACTCAAGTTTTAATATGCAAATTGGATGTCTTATTCATTCAACTAAATGGCTATATATAGCCTACAATCAGACCTTAAACTCGGCTGATTAGGGTGACAAAAACAAAGTTACCCTTATGTGAACAAGGAGCTAATTACAAAGTTGGGAGCTAATAACAAAGTAATGTAAACATGGAGCTAATAACAATGCTTGATGAAGAGCATTCAGCCGTGGTTCTCTTGTGAACACGGAGATGAAAACAAAGCTTGAGCATGGAGTAATGAGGCGCGGCATCTATGTGAACATGGAGCCAAAAACAAAGCTAACAAAGGAGCCTTTAAACGTGCACACCATATGAACATAATCAGCCTCAAATGCCTTCATAATTTCAGTACTCTTCCCATGTTTGAATGAGTGTGATCCCAAGTTAATGTCGTCATTTTACCTTGATTACTTGCTCTTTTATTCAGCTCAAACTCGAGCTAGCTCCATAATTGAAGACGACTCTTTATTAGTGCTAATGTAGCTGGACTATGTTTATGTAGGAGCTAGTATCCTTTAGTTGAGCTCTTTAGAACTTCCTCACTTGGATTAGTAGCTTCTTGATTCAGATCACTTTAGCACCTCCTACCAGCTTAGTAGTGTGCCTACTTCAAATGGTGAGCTAGCTCGTATATGGGACGAGTAAAAGGACAAATAGTCAAAGTCTTATGAAGGCATTAACTTGGGTTCACACTCTTGATTGTGGGCTGGCTATGTTCACATAGTGTGCGCGTCTGAATGCTCTCCTCAAGCTTTGTTTTTGGCTCCTGGTTCACATGGGTGCCGCGTCTAAATGCTCTTTGTTAGCTTTGTTTTTAGCACCTAAGCTTTGTTGTTATCACCATGTAACTTTGTTTTTATCACCCTTAAACCAGCATGGTTAAGGGATGCTTTGTAGGCTATATATAGCCGTCTACTTGAATGAATAAAACACACAATATACACAAGATTTATACACAAAACTGAGTAAAGCATTGCTTTCTTTTACGTCCTTGTTGCTTACAAGACAAAGTCTAGAGTTAGTCGCGTTACAAGCTCTAAACTCGCTACTTCAATCGCGTGTTTGATTTAGCACCCGCTTTGTTGAAGTATAGGTCTACTTCACTAAGCATACTATCCCTTGGTTACGGTTTATTCATCATCACAAACTATCCTTACAATCTATTTTGTTGCTTTTGTTTACGTGCATTTCAGAATACTATCAACCTTCACGTTTTTGTTTCAAAGTTCATATTAACTCACATCAAATCCGAATACAAGGGTCTCGCACCCGATGTGGCCGGTCGCTTATCCCGACACCCCAAGTATTTGATTGTTGAAGCGAATCAACATCAACAAGATCGTTTTTTTATCGCATCGCTAGTCTCGTCTTAATATTTACATAATCGTCATCAAAAATCACACATTCATCAATTTCTAAAATTATTTTGAATCAAACACGCTTAAAGGTGATATTCGTATAAGACCCTTTTAATCCTTTTACGAATTGTAACAGTGGTGGAGCCCTCTCGAGGAGCCTCGCCCTAAGCACTCAAAGGCATGATGAGATCGCGAACATTCCCCTTTAAACGCATCTGATTCCTTTTTTAGGTTACATCGAAACCTGTTGATGTAGATCTGACACCACATAATCCGCAAGGGTAAATTATGGTGTCGAGATGCGGAGGGAATCTATTTTCGTATCTAATAATACAAGCAAAACATCTTTCTTTAGATGCGATATCGACTCTATAGTCGAATATCATGTCTAAACAAATTAGTCAATAAATTTACCTGGCGCGAACTCGTTGATGCTAAATAATTGTCACGTAGTCCTAAAGGATTAAATACGACATTATAACACGGAGAGAGTTTATTTCGCCTTAGTTCAATTAAAAACGACTCATAAACGTCTTTTCCCAAAGTTCACTCTAAATATTCGATATTGATTCCATAGTCAAGTATCGGATATGACGAGTATCAAAAATTCTAGGCGAGTATAAATCGTATCTGTGGACATGACATAGGTCCGCCCTGACGCGGCCAAGCACGGGTTTGGGCGGCAAAATGTTTCCCGTGTGAGATGGTTCTCGGGTTGAAATTTAAGTCGAATTAAGAGTCGCCACTGAACTTTGTGGGAGTTCGGGCCCATTCGAACCCACTCTATATCGTTGTGGACCGTGCAGCGATACAGTGGCGGAAACACTGTAGAGTCGGGATTAAAACACACAGAACTATGTCTTAATAAATTAAATTGGTAAAGTCAAACATGCGCCATACATAAAAATGGCTAAAATTTAAAACAATCCATAAAGAGGTTAAACAATCCTTAAAACATGATTATTAAAAGATCAGCAGGATCCAAGACTGCTCGCTAGCCCACACCCACCGGAAAATAAACACGTATACCTGCCATGTTAAAACATAACAGCCACAATCAGTGGGGAGCAACGTCAACGTTCTCCCAGCCGTATAACAGGATTTTAAAACAGTAATTACTAATATAGGAAAAATAGTAAAAATGGAAAACAGTAAAACATCATATTAAAATAAGATTTAGCGTCGAACAAATTATTCAAAAGGGTTTCCGAAGAAACATAAAGATATTTGCCAACCTGCACCAATTTATATCGATAATAAATAAAATAATCAAAATGGCGTTATGGATAGGAGTAATGTAGAATCTAGACTTTCACTAGGATAATACTAAAAACTAGTTTCGAGAACTTAGTCAAAACAAATTAGACTTTGGTCTCTAACTAGGCAACTCAACCATAACAGGACTGCGTGCAGCGAGGTCCTGGCTTAAGTAATGTACACCCCTCCTGGATACAAACCATACCCAGTTCAACCCGACGCGACTTATACGATGCGATATCTAAGTTTAAGGTAAATATACACTCTCCTGAACACAAACCATGCTCAGTTCAACAACCAATGCGCCCCATAAAGACACACCAGCCTTACAGTTGATGGCAAAACGTACATCCCAGACTATATTACTCTAAACCCACACTTGTCCTTATTCCATAACTCCAAAACAAACCATTATCGATATTTAAAAGATGTATTCATCATAAACAATATGAGGATAAAAGAAGTAAACATTTATATTCTAAAAGAGGAAACTTTCTATTTTAGGAAACTTCTATTTTAGGAAACTTCTATTTTAGGAAACTTCTATTTTTAGAAACTTTACTAAAAATAGCATCATATCAAAGTAGTGAAAATATTAGTTCATACTAATACCACATTTTAGTAAACGATATAGATTTATAAAACTAATACTTTCGGCCTTAACGATATTAATTATTAAAGTAAGAACATTTGATTTTATGAAATTATTAAAATATCGTATAAGTGTTATAAGATGATTAAAAATGTCTTAAACATTTTAATATTACTAATTAGGGTGTTTTCAAAAGTTATAAAGCTAAAATTCCCTAATTATTATTAGCTTCGACAATAAAATTATAAATAGGATTTTACGACAAATGTCAAATTAAATCTTTTAACGTCTTTTATTTAATTAAACCATTGAATATATTTAGAATATGTTAAGGGATGATTTAAATCTTAAAGTTTCAGATTTAATACTTTCAAAATTGCTGGAAAAATAATCCTTTTAGTTAATACGAAGCATTTAACGATAAATCACAATTTGTCCGAAATCAATATTTATTAATTAAAGACTATAATAAATAGTACAAAAATTACGTAAAATAGTTAAATTATATTTATGGACATTCTGTCCAGAAAAGAAAATTTCCAGAATTCTAAAAACTCGGTTTTTAAAACGTTTTCTCGTTAATCGTCCAATCTCGACAATAACGATTAATAAAAATAGTAATTACAAAACGATTTAAGTATTAATATTCAAAAATTATTATTACACTTTTAAAATCCTAATTTTACAGAATATAAATTTTTCCAGATTTTTCCAAAACCCAGATTCAACAAATTTCAACAAAACCGTCAGTTAAACCCGTTTTCGCAATTAACGATTTTATTAATAAACCTATCGTTCCTAACATTTTATTAAGGCACTAAAAATCATAATAATACATTTTAATATGAAATCATCAGAATCATAATTTTTTCCAGATTTAAACCAAAGACCAGAAATCGAGAATTTAAACAACAAACACGGTTTTAACGATAAACGATGATTTAAAATGATTAATTAATTCATCCACTTAACAATTCCGAAAAATTATGAAAAAAATCAGAAAATTCTATTTCACCAGAAAGTTTCACCACGTAAAAAATCAGATTAAAATAAAATGTTTAAGTACTAGAACTAAAAATCGGTTTTTAATCGTTTTTGTTCGAAAACGATAATAATTCAATAATCGATATCAAAAATATCAGAAAAATACTAAATTACTAAAAATCATCAAAAACAACATTTTTCCAGAATATAAACATATATTACATGTTTAGGCCGATTATTACGATTTTACAAATTAATATAACAATTTAATCGTTAATCTCGTAAAAGCGATAAAAATATCGAAACATGCAAAATTTCAACTTTAAAAATTTTTCCAGAATTCGTGACATACATATATTGCCAAAATAAAATATAAAAATATATACATGCAAATACTCAATTAAAATCTTGAAATACCGAGTAACATCGACGTTACCTCTACTCCAAGTCTGAATCAACGATGTATTCGTCGGCTTCGGGATCGTCCAAAAATCCTACCAAACACGTAAATCATGGCAGAAAAATACCATGAGAAAACTAATAAAAATCAAGGTAAAAATTGATCGAAAATGACGTCGATTAATACCTTAACGAAGGAATCGGAAAGAGGATTATTATGACGATAAAAATGATGCGATTGGGACTTGAAATGAAGCAAAAATCAGCCCAAGGAGGGTAAGAAGTACCCGGCCAAAAGAGAGAAGAGAGAAGTGATGAATATTTTTGTTAATGCAAAAATGAATGTGAAGTAAAGGAGGAGATGGATGTTACTACACTTAAAGGAGTAAGAATGAATTAAGGCTTCAAAATGAGGAATCCAAAATGTACCTAGACCTATAGTTGGCCGGCCAAAAGGATAAGAGAGGGAGTAAGAAAAGTTTTGACATAAATGCTACAATGAATGAAAATGATTTATCTTATGATTACGTTTTAATGTGATAAAATGAAACGTTTAAATAAAATGTAATAAAACTTGTGACTAAGAGCTTAGTCGGTCCAAAATGTGAGAAAACAGTCTCAAATAATTTATAAGTTGATAAAAAGTATAATCGTAAAATAGTTAAAGGTATTTCAAAGTAATTCGAGTAAACCTCGCGTAAGAAAATAATTATTCGCGAAGCTTCGTAATAAAATCATAAATGGCTTGTTTTTAGTAACTAAAATATATTTTAGTAGAAAATATTCCATAAACGTTTTCAAACATTTTTAGGAAAAAGGAATAACTTAAATCCAAGCTTCAAAATGTTAATTCGGAGAGAAATAGAATTCCTCGCGGAAAAATTACTTAGTTTACGAAGAAACCAAATAAATGGATTTAAAAGAATTTTAAATCTTTAAAATTAAAAAATAGAAATTATTAAACTCAAAAATTAAAATAAAGCTTAGTAAAATGATAAAATATGAGGCCAAAAGTGACAGAGTTAAGACGAAGTCCTAACGGAAAGAATAAAAATGCTTAGGAAAAATAGCGGGTGTTACAATCCTCCCCACTAAAAGAAAGTTTCGTCCTCGAAACTATGAATAAGCAGATAGGAAATCGAGGTTTACCTTACTCGAAGAGTTGAGGATGCTTAGCTCGCATCGAAGACAAATATCTATTCCAAGAAGGATTGGGCTAACCAACCCGAAGTTTAGAATTTTTTGATTAATGAAATCGTAAAGTAAAGTTATTTGATAAAATAACAACGTTAAATAACATTTGTAAACAAACTCGAAGGAAATAGGATAACCAAAATATTTTGAAAACAAAAGTAAAATATTTTGATTAAGAAATTCGATATTATTCCTTTTTTTTTTGATGAAACAAAATTTAGTTTGGAGAAATCAAATTTTGTAGTTAGTAAAAATCGCACCAGCCGTCAAATATTTACAATAACAGATTCAAAAGTCCACCAACAATAAAATGAAAATCAATTCTCAAAACGTTAAAATTTTGAAAATGTCATCAAAGTAATTATGAAAGTTTTCAAAAATGTTATCAAACTTGAACATACAAAATAATTTCGACAATGTTAAAACGTTTTACATAACAATTCTATACAAATTGAAGTACTTGGAAATATAAAAGTCTTCATAAAATTTTGATCGCTTGAAAATCAAAAATTAAAAATGATTTCGAAATAGTTTAAATAAATTATTAAGGCATTTTGAAATAGATCTAAATATAAATATCAATCAAAGATAAAACAAAGTGAAGTATATAGTTCTTAAATTATAAAATAAAAATGTTAAATTTCACGATAACCCAAAATGTTAAATTGCTCAAAGTTTTTACAAAATGGGGAGTTTAAAAATTTGAAATCATGCTTCAAAATGTTAAAATTTCATGAAAATCAAAATTTTTAAATTAGTCCAGCTTTTTACAAAACGGGCAAATTCACAATTAGAAATTATAACTCAAAATGTTAAAATTTTACGATAGTCCAATTTTTTTTAAAGTAGTCAAACTTTTTATAAAATAGGGAGTTCGAAAAATAGTTAACGGGCAAATAGAACAAGGATAAATAAATTAAAAATAAGAGCTTTCAAAATCGACAAAGGTTGAAGGGATTGGCAGGAGTTACCGTAACAGAATTCAAGAGGAGCAGAAAGAAAGACGGAGTTGAGAATAAAAAGAGCTCTCAAGGATTATGGAAGAAATTAATTATCTCGAGATTCCTAGCACGACTTCCACAAACACGGGTTCCTAATTCCCATCAAATAACGCTAAGTCCAATATCAGTACAGGGTGGTCCTACTCAATCTAAAACCTCCAAAAACATCAACTGCTATAGCCTCCAAAATTAAGCCTTACATACTTATATAATTTTTCAATTAGTATGGTAAGAATCCACAAACGATTTAGACTAATCCATTAATTAAGATTCCAACAGTCATCAAAACATACCCAAACTTGTAATCACTAAGGCTCGTAATTCAAAGTTCATAAAGTCTGAACTCGAGGTATACTTCAAATTTCTCGAGTAAGGAACACTAACTAAAACCCACCAATTAATAAAGTTCGGACACGAAATCCTCAAAGATGATCACCGACATATTTATAATACCACAAGTACAGAAGTTGGGGGAAGTACAATAAATCCTCAAACACGCTCAAACCTATAGGTAAAGGCGCAAACACTCACATTTTCAAACACATCATTCGATTAATGTTTCCAAGAAGTCCATCAAATTTCTAATCGTAATGGTGCAACCACAAAATATTTAATAACTCAACGAAGCCACAATCTCGTTGGTCTAAGGTTCTGAACTATAAATCCATTAAGATGATTGACATCAAAATGTTCCTCAAAACAACGCTATAAATCCAACCTCTAATGGCAATATGTTTATCCTTTTCAAGGTTAACAACAATTTATTCAATTTAGATCACTCAACTCCAAAGTTCCTAGGTTACAACTTTAACCAACGATTAACGATCTAATCCTTAAGAAACACGGGTAATCTATGTTAACCAAAAATTTCTAACGGTATTAATGAAAACCTTCTATGGTACCACAACACTCAGGTTAACAATTTAAACAGTACTCTATGATCCCAAACATTCCCGATGCATCCATCAAATAACATTTAGATAGGAATCTCAAAATTCTATTATTAGCTACACTTGGTTCGGTTCTAGGTGAAATTAGGTACTAGGTATCCATCAAATACGATATACTCTTACTACCCCAAAATATATTCAACTCTAAGTCCTCCAAATAATCAAGTAACCTATAACCCAAGGTTCAGAGTCTAAAGTACCAACCTAATTCCATTAATTGACAATTTATTATTCAAATCGATCCTCAAAAGCTTACTAAGATAGATAACAAGGTATAACTCACAACCCTCAAGCCCTAGGTAACAAGGGTTTACTAAACCTCAAACATCTATATCCTTTCACGGGGTTCACTGAGACAGAAACCGGTCTAACAAAAGAATCTCAAGAGAAAGATGGTAGAATAGAAGAATAGAACAAGGATTCACCAAGAGAATGAAGATGAGAATATATAAGAGAAGAATTGGAAGAAATAGGGAAAGGAAGAAAAGAATCGATGAACCTATATTACTAAGTTCTTGAACCAGAAGAGAATCTTCGGGCCTCCCGAGTTCACGAGGGAATCCAAAATGGATTACTTCATCTTCTTGTAGAGGAACGAGCACACAAGTCATGGGTCGCTCCATCTGGATTTACTGCGACATCATGGAACATGAATCTACTCTTGATCATCTTGCCTGTAGCTTAAGTAAACTAAACCGAAGCTAAAAGTCATTATCGAAATCTTTCTTGGAGCACCTAGTTGTCCACTCGAGTCAGCAGGCGTTAAGAGTGCTAAGTAGGTCTTGTCCCGATCTGGAGCAGCATATCAGCAACTTGTTCTTTCAACTTCTTCGACATATAAAACAAATATTCAATGCTAATCATTGAGTTCAGGAACAGATAATCTTAACAGTTAAGTCCTTATTTGTTTCTACCCATCTCTAATAATATCTTTATTTACTGTTTAAATAATTTACTGGTATTTTCCCTAATTTCAGGTGTAAGCGTTGGGAGCAGTGATGCTCTGATACCAACTGTAATCCCCTAAAAATTCTAGCGCGATACAGTGGCGGAAACACTGTAGAGTCGGGATTAAAACACACAGAACTATGTCTTAATAAATTAAATTGGTAAAGTCAAACATGCGCCATACATAAAAATGGCTAAAATTTAAAACAATCCATAAAGAGGTTAAACAATCCTTAAAACATGATTATTAAAAGATCAGCAGGATCCAAGACTGCTCGCTAGCCCACACCCACCGGAAAATAAACACGTATACCTGCCATGTTAAAACATAACAGCCACAATCAGTGGGGAGCAACGTCAACGTTCTCTCAGCCGTATAACAGGATTTTAAAACAGTAATTACTAATATAGGAAAAATAGTAAAAATGGAAAACAGTAAAACATCATATTAAAATAAGATTTAGCGTCGAACAAATTATTCAAAAGGGTTTCCGAAGAAACATAAAGATATTTGCCAACCTGCACCAATTTATATCGATAATAAATAAAATAATCAAAATGGCGTTATGGATAGGATTAATGTAGAATCTAGACTTTCACTAGGATAATACTAAAAACTAGTTTCGAGAACTTAGTCAAAACAAATTAGACTTTGGTCTCTAACTAGGCAACTCAACCATAACAGGACTGCGTGCAGCGAGGTCCTGGCTTAAGTAATGTACACCCCTCCTGGATACAAACCATACCCAGTTCAACCCGACGCGACTTATACGATGCGATATCTAAGTTTAAGGTAAATATACACTCTCCTGAACACAAACCATGCTCAGTTCAACAACCAATGCGCCCCATAAAGACACACCAGCCTTACAGTTGATGGCAAAACGTACATCCCAGACTATATTACTCTAAACCCACACTTGTCCTTATTCCATAACTCCAAAACAAACCATTATCGATATTTAAAAGATGTATTCATCATAAACAATATGAGGATAAAAGAAGTAAACATTTATATTCTAAAAGAGGAAACTTTCTATTTTAGGAAACTTCTATTTTAGGAAACTTCTATTTTAGGAAACTTCTATTTTTAGAAACTTTACTAAAAATAGCATCATATCAAAGTAGTGAAAATATTAGTTCATACTAATACCACATTTTAGTAAACGATATAGATTTATAAAACTAATACTTTCGGCCTTAACGATATTAATTATTAAAGTAAGAACATTTGATTTTATGAAATTATTAAAATATCGTATAAGTGTTATAAGATGATTAAAAATGTCTTAAACATTTTAATATTACTAATTAGGGTGTTTTCAAAAGTTATAAAGCTAAAATTCCCTAATTATTATTAGCTTCGACAATAAAATTATAAATAGGATTTTACGACAAATGTCAAATTAAATCTTTTAACGTCTTTTATTTAATTAAACCATTGAATATATTTAGAATATGTTAAGGGATGATTTAAATCTTAAAGTTTCAGATTTAATACTTTCAAAATTGCTGGAAAAATAATCCTTTTAGTTAATACGAAGCATTTAACGATAAATCACAATTTGTCCGAAATCAATATTTATTAATTAAAGACTATAATAAATAGTACAAAAATTACGTAAAATAGTTAAATTATATTTATGGACATTCTGTCCAGAAAAGAAAATTTCCAGAATTCTAAAAACTCGGTTTTTAAAACGTTTTCTCGTTAATCGTCCAATCTCGACAATAACGATTAATAAAAATAGTAATTACAAAACGATTTAAGTATTAATATTCAAAAATTATTATTACACTTTTAAAATCCTAATTTTACAGAATATAAATTTTTCCAGATTTTTCCAAAACCCAGATTCAACAAATTTCAACAAAACCGTCAGTTAAACCCGTTTTCGCAATTAACGATTTTATTAATAAACCTATCGTTCCTAACATTTTATTAAGGCACTAAAAATCATAATAATACATTTTAATATGAAATCATCAGAATCATAATTTTTTCCAGATTTAAACCAAAGACCAGAAATCGAGAATTTAAACAACAAACACGGTTTTAACGATAAACGATGATTTAAAATGATTAATTAATTCATCCACTTAACAATTCCGAAAAATTATGAAAAAATCAGAAAATTCTATTTCACCAGAAAGTTTCACCACGTCAAAAATCAGATTAAAATAAAATGTTTAAGTACTAGAACTAAAAATCGGTTTTTAATCGTTTTTGTTCGAAAACGATAATAATTCAATAATCGATATCAAAAATATCAGAAAAATACTAAATTACTAAAAATCATCAAAAACAACATTTTTCCAGAATATAAACATATATTACATGTTTAGGCCGATTATTACGATTTTACAAATTAATATAACAATTTAATCGTTAATCTCGTAAAAGCGATAAAAATATCGAAACATGCAAAATTTCAACTTTAAAAATTTTTCCAGAATTCGTGACATACATATATTGCCAAAATAAAATATAAAAATATATACATGCAAATACTCAATTAAAATCTTGAAATACCGAGTAACATCGACGTTACCTCTACTCCAAGTCTGAATCAACGATGTATTCGTCGGCTTCGGGATCGTCCAAAAATCCTACCAAACACGTAAATCATGGCAGAAAAATACCATGAGAAAACTAATAAAAATCAAGGTAAAAATTGATCGAAAATGACGTCGATTAATACCTTAACGAAGGAATCGGAAAGAGGATTATTATGACGATAAAAATGATGCGATTGGGACTTGAAATGAAGCAAAAATCAGCCCAAGGAGGGTAAGAAGTACCCGGCCAAAAGAGAGAAGAGAGAAGTGATGAATATTTTTGTTAATGCAAAAATGAATGTGAAGTAAAGGAGGAGATGGATGTTACTACACTTAAAGGAGTAAGAATGAATTAAGGCTTCAAAATGAGGAATCCAAAATGTACCTAGACCTATAGTTGGCCGGCCAAAAGGATAAGAGAGGGAGTAAGAAAAGTTTTGACATAAATGCTACAATGAATGAAAATGATTTATCTTATGATTACGTTTTAATGTGATAAAATGAAACGTTTAAATAAAATGTAATAAAACTTGTGACTAAGAGCTTAGTCGGTCCAAAATGTGAGAAAACAGTCTCAAATAATTTATAAGTTGATAAAAAGTATAATCGTAAAATAGTTAAAGGTATTTCAAAGTAATTCGAGTAAACCTCGCGTAAGAAAATAATTATTCGCGAAGCTTCGTAATAAAATCATAAATGGCTTGTTTTTAGTAACTAAAATATATTTTAGTAGAAAATATTCCATAAACGTTTTCAAACATTTTTAGGAAAAAGGAATAACTTAAATCCAAGCTTCAAAATGTTAATTCGGAGAGAAATAGAATTCCTCGCGGAAAAATTACTTAGTTTACGAAGAAACCAAATAAATGGATTTAAAAGAATTTTAAATCTTTAAAATTAAAAAATAGAAATTATTAAACTCAAAAATTAAAATAAAGCTTAGTAAAATGATAAAATATGAGGCCAAAAGTGACAGAGTTAAGACGAAGTCCTAACGGAAAGAATAAAAATGCTTAGGAAAAATAGCGGGTGTTACATACAAAGTACGGCCCATTTCAATTTCAGAGTTTATGGGGTTCGTCCCTTTGCATTGCGATACCGATAACGTCATTATCGGTTACCGTGTATTGAATGACTCTCGTGCGCCAACGGTTTCGGGCATCCGGAAACCGAGGTTCTGAGTAAGGGGTAAGGGTACGTGTTGGGAAGCCCACTAAGGACACCCAACCCCGCCCGCACTTAGCGGTCTCTACTAAGACATCGTTCGAGTTTATAATATGCGCGTTAGTAATCCGGTAAAATGTTACGCAAACAACGTTTTACAAGATATAGATATCGAATGGGTTGCTCCGTCATTTTAATGCATTTTGATTCACGTCAAAGTGATTTAGCGTGTGATGTTCATTTAAAGCAATAAATGGCAAACATCGAACATAAAAAACTCGTAAATAAATTACAAATTACACGGGCGGAATACAACCCGGAATTCACAATACAACGAGCAATAAAATAATAATCGGAATTGAAAACGGTAAACATTAACCATAAACGGATCCGTAAATAGAAAATGTAAGCTAAACCTTAATTAGAATAAATGGACGAACTTCGATTAAATACACATTATATTGTGCATCAATCGAAGGACGGAGACATTTAATACGTGCTCACGTATGGGACCGAAGCGTGGTGCTAGCTCGATCCCGGGTCTCGATGCCTTGTCCCAACTTATCATATTGAAAGATTTGTGTCTAGACTAGTCATGCGTCGGATACGACTAAGGAGTCGTCGACACAAAACTAGTCGTGTAAGACATTAGTCAAAGTCAAAAAAGTAATAACATAGAATAGAATGCATGAGTTTCGAA
The DNA here is from genome assembly GCA_958450325.1 of Agrostemma githago. Taxonomy (NCBI): domain Eukaryota; kingdom Viridiplantae; phylum Streptophyta; class Magnoliopsida; order Caryophyllales; family Caryophyllaceae; genus Agrostemma; species Agrostemma githago. The sequence continues at coordinate 44,143,472 of OY288239.1, forward strand.
TAAGGAATCACGTGATTGACTTTGCACGCGTAGACCAAAAGTCCTAAAAAAAGATCGAGGCGTGAAAAGCGTTTAGAAGCTCACGATGTAGTCCAAAAGGGGACCACTCGATCGAGTCATTGTCGGGACTCGATCGAGTGACCCTGTTACACACCTTCTTCCTCGTTTTTGGAGTACTACTCGATCGAGTGGGATATGGCACTCGATCGAGTGCCTCCTGTTTGAGCTGCTGCTCAGTTTCGAAATGATGGCAATTTTGAGATTTATAATTTGTTTAAAAACCGATTGTCATTCGAGTCGAATATAAATATGGCATGATTTATATTCGGCTCGGTTTTCGGTACCCATAACATTTTTATGGTTACGAGTCCGGCATCGGGAGTTTTTGAAAAAAAGATGTTGTAAGATTGTTTTGAATTGGATTAGGACGAGGTTGATTCCCTCCGCGTCACGATGTCATAATCAATCCTTTCGGATCGTGTGACTATCGATTTTGCGTCAATGGGTCTCGTACCAATCTCGAAAATGGTATTGAACGTGTTCAACTACGTGCTACCACGATCATGTTACGCCCTTGAATGCTTAGGGCGCCACCGCCGTTGCTACTCGTAAAGGGATTAAACGGACTTGGGGCGGTAACCGTAGTTAAACGCGTTCAATCCAAAAATGTTTTTTATATTTATATAATTATACGCGGTATTATTTAGTTACAAAGATAATAAATAAACGATAAAAATATTAATAACAAAATTACAATGGTTACTAACAAAATAAAAATGTTAGTATTAGTATCGTTATTATCAATTAATTAGTAAACGTATACATAAATATATATATATATATATATATATATATATATATATATATATATATATATATATATATATATATATATACATACATACATAAATGATAAAAAAGAAGAAGTGAGAAAGGGATGTCGGGAATGAATGTTACACCATCAACCTACGTTCTTTTGCTTCTCGGAATAAGGCTCGTCAAATGGTGGCAAAGTCACCGGAGCGTCGAGATGCGTAAGGGAGTTATGGTGTGTATGGTTTGTAGAGATGAATTTTAACGAGTTTTGCTCTCGGTCTTTGATGAGTTTTGATCTCGGGATTAGGGACGTAAGTGTATGTGTATGTCGATGTAGGGTTGATGCAACTGATGGCTGAAAATGTGTAGGTTTTAAGGTGGTAGAAGGGTTGGAAGAAGTTGTAAAATGTCTTAGGGTGACGGGGTATTTATAGAAGAAATACCCCGGTTTAGGGCCACTCGATCGAGTGGTGCATATGCACTCGATCGAGTGCCTGGTTCGAGTCCGGTTTGGCCGGTTCATGGCCTTACTCAACCGAGTGGATGTGAACCACTCGATCGAGTGGGTCGGGAAGGAGGGAGTGTAAATAGGGAATGATTTGTTGACTTTTTTTTTGAAAAGATCTTGGTTTTTGTGACTTGATTCATTTTGTGTATTTGGACATAGTGTGGGGCTGGTTCGTCTCGGGATTCGACTTCGACCGGGTTTTGACTTGGTCGCTAAAAGACGGTTTTATTTCCGGCGACGGTTTTGACCCAAATTAGTCTCATTTTATTGGAAACGACCCACTGGGCCAGAATTTGAGGTCAGGTTTGTGAGATTTGTACTCCACTAAAAGCCCATGACAGACACTACTGATTCCGAGCCCATATTCGAGTGCGTTAAAGCACGTTTGCGTCCGATCATCATCGGGTGTTTTTTGGAAACTGCTATAGACACCTAGCGACCAAATGCGGGTGTCTACAGAGCCCCCACTCTGACTGAGGCTTGAACAAGGTGAAAGTCAGAGTAGTTACCAGGCCAATCGAGGATTAAGACCTGGCACACTTCCGATCGAGTCGTTTATGTCCATTAGACTTGCGTGAAAGGCTCGCCAACCATAAGATAGAAATCATACCTGAGTTGATGATGATAACTCCGCGGGGAATCAGAGTTGTTGTATAAGTCCCGGGTGCGCTTGTATATGGGCCCATCTCGTACTGTTTTAGAAGAAATGCCGCCTTGGGCTTTCCGCTGGGGAGATATGTGAGTTGCGCGGGAGCTTGTTTATGAAGCCCTGGGTGTGCCCGTTTGCAGACACATCCCGATTTGCATGTGCCATTTTAAGTGAAACTCCATCTCACGCTACAGAATAAAAACTTGATGTTCCATTGGGAAGCACAAGCTGGTACCTGAAATGTTAGATACATGATCCGAATCAAGAAGCCACTAATCCAAGTAAGGAAGTTCTAAAGAGCTCAACTAAAGAATACTAGCTCGTACTTAAGCTTAGGCCAGCTAGGTTAGCAATAATAAGGAGTCATCTTCAATAATGGAGCTAGCTCGAAATTGAGCTGAATAAAGGAGCAACTAATCAAGGTAAAGTGAAGACATTAACTTAGGGTCACAATCATTCAAGCATGAGTAATGGACTGAAGTTAAGAAGGTTTTGGAGCTGATTGTGTTCTCATGGTGTACACGGTCAAAAGGCTCTCTTGTTAGCCTTGTTTTTGGCTCCATGTTCACACCTTTGCCGCGCCTCATTACTCCTACTCAAGCTTTGTTTTCATCTCCATGTTCACATAAGAAGACCACGGCTGATTACTCTTCACTTAGCATAGTTATTAGCTCCAAGTTCACATCTCTTTGTTATTAGCTCCCTACTTTGTAATTAGCTCCATGTTCACATAGTTTTAGCCTTGTTTTTGTCACCCTAAACCAACCGGTTTAAGGGCTCTTGTAGGCTATATATAGCCGGTCATTTGAAGGAATAAAGGACATCCAATTTGCATAACAAAAACCTGAGTAAAGCTAAGCTTTCTTTTACGTCCTTGTAGTTCACAAGACAAAGTCTAGAGTGAGTCGCGTTACAAGCTCTAAAACTCGCTATTTCAATCGAGTGTTTGATCTAGCAACCGCTTTGTTGAAGTATAGGTCTACTTCACCTAGCATACTATCCTTGGTTACGGTTTATTCATCCTCAAAACTATCCTTTCATTCTGTTTTGGTTACTTGTTTACGTTCCATTTCAGAATACTAATCCATCTTTACATTCTTGTTTCAAAGTTCATATCAACTCATGATCCGAATCAAGGAGCTACCAATTCAAGTAAGGAAGTTCTAAAGAGCTCAACTAAAGAATACTAGCTCCTACTTAAGCTTAGGCCAGCTACATTAGTTATAATAAGAAGTCATCTTCAATTATGGAGCTAGCTCGAATTTGAGCTGAATAAAGGAGCAACTAATCAAGGTGAAATGAAGACATTAACTTAGGGTCACAATCATTCAAGCATGAGTAGTGGACTGAAGTTAAGGAGCTGGTTGTGTTCTCTTAGTGTACACGGTCAAAAGGCTCTCTTATTAGCCTTGTTTTTGGCTCCATGTTCACATGGTGTGTACACTCAAGCTTTGTTGTTGGCTCCATGTTCACACAAGACTACACACGGCTGGTTACTCTTGGTGAAGCTTTGGTTTTAACTCCCTAGCTTTGGTTTTAACTCCATGTTTACACTAGCTTTGTTATTAGCTCCAACCTTGTAATTAGCTCCTAGTTCACATTAGTCTTAGCTTTGTTTTTGTCACCCTAAACCAACCGGTTTAAGGGACCTTGTAGGCTATAAATAGCCGGCCATTTTGAAGGAATAAGATCATCCAATTTGCAAATTAAAACCCAAGTAAAAGTTACGCTTTGTGCTTTCTTTGTTTCGTCTTTGTAGTTTACAAGACAAGGTCTAGAGTGAGTCGCGTTACAAGCTCTAAACTCGCTATTTCAATCGAGTGTTTGATCTAGCAAACCGCTTTGTTGAAGTATAGTTCTACTTCACCTAGCATACTATCCTTGGTTACGGTTTATTCAACCTTAAAACTATCCTTTCATTCTGTTTTGGTTTGTTGTTTACGTTCCATTTCAGAATACTAATCATACTTCTTATCCTTGTTTCAAAGTTCATATCAACTCACATCATTAGTGGTATCAGAGCTTTGGTCATCCATCTAGACGTAAGCATGGCAGGAGTGTTGAACTTTGAAGATCCTACCTTCCTGGAACAACTAAAGAGGGCGTTGGAGAACTTCCAACCCAAGAATTCCCGCTTCCAACCAAGGAGAGAACCGGTGGACAGAATCAAGGTAAATGAACTCCCTGAGTTTAATGGTGGTACTGATCCTGAAGTTTACTTGGAGTGGGAAAGAAACATAGAGAAGCTCTTTGACTTCAAGGATTTGGAGGACGAAGAGAGGTGCAAGTACGCCATCCTCAAGCTAAGCAAGGGAGCTTCCCTTTGGTATGAAGGGCTTAAGGTACAACGCACCAGAAGTGGGAAAGGTAAGATTACTTCTTGGGAGTCCTTAAAACGTAAACTACGTAAGAGGTATGTTCCAACTACGCACAAGTTGTCCTTATATAAAAAGATTGCTAACCTTGTACAAGGTAAAATGAGTGTTAGTGAATATATAGAGGAATTTGAGAACCTGGTTTTAATGGGAGAAGTAGAGGAAAATGAAGAAATAAAAATGGCTAGGTTCTTACGTGGGTTAAACCGTAGTATAGCTAATACGGTTGATTTGTGTCCATATTCTGATTTTGATACCTTATGTGGGTTGTGTCTAAAAATTGAGGCACAAGGGAAGGGAAGACATGAGGGTGAGTCTAGTAAGAGTCATGCTTGGTCACGAACAGATGACAGCAATAGAGTCAATCCTACTAGTTCTAATCAACCCCTTATTGTTAAGACTAACCCAGCACCCCCACCTCAGTCTACACCCAAAACATCCACTGAAACTAGTCTATCTAAAGTACGTTGTTTCAAATGTCAAGGGTTTGGTCACTTCAAAAACGCTTGTCCTAACAAAAGAGTTGTAACCTTAAGGGAAGTAATCACAGTTAGGGATGAGTTATGGGAGGAGGAACAACGTATAGGGGCTGTTTTTAATGTCAATGAGGGAGAGGAAGAAGAGGAAGAAGATATTGAGTCTTACGAACCCCCAGCTTATGACACACTTCTAGTCCTTCGTACTCTACATACTAACCCAATTCAACAAGACACTGAACAAAGAGACCAACTGTTTCATACTAAGTGTCAAGTGAAAGATAAATGGTGTAGTCTAATCATCGATGGAGGTAGTTGTACCAACGTTGCCTCAACTGAAATGGTGGACAAACTAGGCCTAGCTACTACCAATCACCCTAACCCTTATGCCTTACATTGGTTAAACAACGGGAACAAGGTAAGGGTCACTAAACAAGTGAGGGTTGGATTAACCATGGGTTCCTACGTTGATGAGGTTTTGTGTGATGTAATTCCTATGGATGCTTGTCACATACTATTAGGCCGTCCTTGGCCGTTTGATAGGGACGTAGTTCACCATGGAAGAAGGAATGAGTATGAGTTGAATGATAAAGGAAAGAAAATTATACTCAAACCCATGGCACCTCAAAGTGTCTGTAACATGTTAGCAAATAGAGTCGGAAAACCCAGCCTCTCAATGTTTGCTAATAAATTTGTAGAAGTGCATAATCTAGACAAGGGAGAGTTTGACGCCACCAAAGAAAAACCCATTACGATTAAGAGTGGCAGTGAAGGAAAGCCATCTAAAGAGTGGCAACAGGAACAAGGTATTGTTATCTCCAAGGGAATACCATCTTATTTGATGCCTCGTGTAGATCCTGAAGTCTTAAGGTATGAAGAGGGTAAGGTCGAAGGCATGGTTAACACATTGTCTTGTAACCACACGCATTCAACCACCTTAGATATAGGCACAAGTGGGATTGGGAATTGGAAGGACTACTACTCCACGGAGGCTGAAGTGCTTATCAAGCACAAGACTAACTCCTTTGGTACTCTTGATAAGCTTATTTTGCAGGTAAGACTTCCTTTTAAAGGAAACCTCCTTTGCACTTCAGGACATTCTAAGTACATCATGAGAAAAGAGCACAACAAGAGTACGAGGTACTTCATGAGGGATGACTTGTCTTTGGCTAACGTGAGTATAGAGGAGTTCCCAAACCAAGGAAGGAGCAAGTGGAAGTCACAAACAGAAGTTCCACACAAGGGCACCCAAAGAACTTACAAGCTGAAGTTGGCGGATGAGTATGGAGTTCAAGCCACCTTCCTATTAGAAGATCTTCTTCTATACCTTGACAAAAGCATTTCAGAATTGAGGACAATTCCTTGTCAAGGGGGAGGAGATGATCCGAATCAAGGAGCTACCAATTCAAGTAAGGAAGTTCTAAAGAGCTCAACTAAAGAATACTAGCTCCTACTTAAGCTTAGGCCAGCTACATTAGTTATAATAAGAAGTCATCTTCAATTATGGAGCTAGCTCGAATTTGAGCTGAATAAAGGAGCAACTAATCAAGGTGAAATGAAGACATTAACTTAGGGTCACAATCATTCAAGCATGAGTAGTGGACTGAAGTTAAGGAGCTGGTTGTGTTCTCTTAGTGTACACGGTCAAAAGGCTCTCTTATTAGCCTTGTTTTTGGCTCCATGTTCACATGGTGTGTACACTCAAGCTTTGTTGTTGGCTCCATGTTCACACAAGACTACACACGGCTGGTTACTCTTGGTGAAGCTTTGGTTTTAACTCCCTAGCTTTGGTTTTAACTCCATGTTTACACTAGCTTTGTTATTAGCTCCAACCTTGTAATTAGCTCCTAGTTCACATTAGTCTTAGCTTTGTTTTTGTCACCCTAAACCAACCGGTTTAAGGGACCTTGTAGGCTATAAATAGCCGGCCATTTTGAAGGAATAAGATCATCCAATTTGCAAATTAAAACCCAAGTAAAAGTTACGCTTTGTGCTTTCTTTGTTTCGTCTTTGTAGTTTACAAGACAAGGTCTAGAGTGAGTCGCGTTACAAGCTCTAAACTCGCTATTTCAATCGAGTGTTTGATCTAGCAAACCGCTTTGTTGAAGTATAGTTCTACTTCACCTAGCATACTATCCTTGGTTACGGTTTATTCAACCTTAAAACTATCCTTTCATTCTGTTTTGGTTTGTTGTTTACGTTCCATTTCAGAATACTAATCATACTTCTTATCCTTGTTTCAAAGTTCATATCAACTCACATCAACTCACAGACAGAAATAGCAAATATAGCAGATAACAAGATAGTATACATGAAATGCAGTTAACATCTATAGACTGACTTGCGCTGGGGAAAATGATTTTTGCTTCATTTTGAAATTGAAATCCTGAAAGGAACTCACGTGCTAGGAGACAGGTTTTCAAAATAAAAAGGAGGTAGAAAAGAAATTTTCAGTTTGAATAGACTGAAATTTATTTTGACCTTGTCGAAAAGGATTTTCTCAAATGGCTAAGTTTTGCAAATTTCAAAGCAAGAATTTGAAAAGCAAGGCATACTAAAAGACTCGACTCTAGACGTGACCAGACGAGTTGACAGACACGACTTGGACTCTCGAGGGGTTGGACCGTGACTCGTTAGGAGGGTGGGCCACCTAAGATGACAAAAATTCTTAAGTTGCGCTATTCTGTAGCCTAGGCGAGCGACAACATGGTCGAATACTTGGAATGGGAAAGATTCGTTATAGGGGATTGCAGTAGTCTGTAATGAGACTGTTTGACAGGACTTAGCAGTAACAATGCTATAGTCTAGTGCTCTTTCGCATTTTTTGGTGTTGGGGTACATTCCCAAAGTGAGTATCGCTTCGAGTCCCTGACAGATTCTTGTCTTCGACTAAGCCGAGTACTAGGACACACTATAGAAATGAGGCTAGTTTTTGAAAGTCTTTGGATTATGTGAGTGGATGGAGAACTTCTGGCTAGGAGAAGCCCCCAGGACGACAAAGCGAACTGTTATCATAGTTGGTCTCTTTGTTCGGTGTCATGTTGAATGGGGTTAGCATGTAGAGTACGTAGTACTAAGAGTGTATCATAAGCCGGGGGTTCATAAGCCTCAAAATCCTCCTCTTCCCCTTCCTCTTCCTCGTTAACATTGAAAACAGCCCCTATACGTTGTTCCTCTTCCCATAATTCATCCCTAACAGTGATTACTTCTCTTCAGGTCACAACTCTTTTATTAGGACAAGCGTTTTTGTAGTGACCAAAACCTTGACACTTGAAACAACGTACTTTGGATAGACTAGTTTCAGTGGGTGTTTTAGTAGTAGATTGAAGTGGGGCTGCGGGGTTATTCTTAATAGTGAGGGGTTGATTAGTATTAGTAGGATTGAACCTATTACCTTCATCAGTTCGTGGCCAAGTATGACTCTTACTAGACTCACCCTCATGTTTTGCCTTCCCTTGTGCCTCAATTTTTAGACACAACCCACACAAGGTATCAAAATCAGAATATGGACATAAATCAACCGTATTAGCAATACTACGATTTAACCCACGTAAGAACCTAGCCATTTTTATCTCTTCACTTTCTTCTACTTCCCCCATTAGTACTAAGTTCTCAAACTCGTCAATGTATTCACTAACACTCATTTTTCCTTGAACGAGATTATCAATCTTTTTGTATAAGGATAACTTATGTGTAGTTGGAACATACCTCTTACGTAGTCTACGCTTTAAGGACTCCCAAGAAAAAATCTTACCCTTTCCATCCCTGGTGCGTTGTACCTTAAGCCCTTCATACCAAAGGGAAGCCCCTTTGCTTAGCTTTAGGATTGCATATTTGCACCTCTCCTCGTCCCCCAAGTCCTTGAAGTCAAAGAGCTTTTCCATGTTTCTCTCCCATTCCAAGTAGACTTCAGGATCAGTACCACCATTGAACTCAGGAAGTTCGTTCACTTTGATCTTGTCCACCGGTTCTGATCCGAATCAAGAAGCCACTAATCCAAGTAAGGAAGTTCTAAAGAGCTCAACTGAAGAATACTAGCTCGTACTTAAGCTTAGGCCAGCTAGATGTGCAATAATAAGAAGTTATCTTCAATAATGGAGCTAGCTCGAATTTGAGCTGAATAAAGGAGCAACTAATCAAGATAAAGTGAAGACATTAACTTAGGGTCTCAATCATTCAAGCATGAGTAATGGACCGAAGTTAAGAAGGTTTTAGAGCTGATTGTGTTCTCATGGCTTACACGGTCAAAAGGCTCTCTTGTTAGCCTTGTTTTTGGCTCCTTGTTCACACCTTTGCCGCGCCTCATTACTCCTACTCAAGCTTTGTTTTCATCTCCATGTTCACATAAGAAGACCACGGCTGATTACTCTTCACTTAGCATAGTTATTAGCTCCAAGTTCACATCTCTTTGTTATTAGCTCCCTACTTTGTAATTAGCTCCATGTTCACATAGCTTTAGTCTTTGTTTTTGTCACCCTTAACCAACCGGTTTAAGGGCCCTTTGTAGGCTATAAATAGCCACTTAGTTGAATGAATAAAACATCCAATTTGCAAATTAAAACTTGAGTAAAGCTAAGCTTTCTGTTTCGTCCTTGTAGTTTACAAGACAAAGTCTAGAGTGAGTCGCGTTACAAGCTCTAAACTCGCTATTTCAATCGAGTGTTTGATCTAGCAAACCGCTTTGTTGAAGTATAGGTCTACTTCACCTAGCATACTATCCTTGGTTACGGTTTATCCTTCCTTAAAACTATCCTTTCTTTCTGTTTTGGTTACTCATTCACGTTCCATTTCAGAATACTAATACTACTTCATATTCTTGTTTCAAAGTTCATATCAACTCACATCATTAGTGGTATCAGAGCTTTGGTCATCAAGCAAACGTAAGAATGGCAGGAGTGTTGAACTTTGAAGATCCTACCTTCCTGGAACAACTAAAGAAGGCATTGGAGAACTTCCAGCCCAAGAATTCTCGCTTCCAACCAAGGAGGGAACTGGTGGATAGGATCAAGGTAAATGAACTCCCTGAGTTTAATGGTGGTACTGATCCTGAAGCTTACTTGGAGTGGGAAAGAAACATAGAGAAGCTCTTTGACTTCAAGGATTTGGAGGACGAAGAGAGGTGCAAATACGCCATCCTAAAGCTAAGCAAAGGGGCTTCCCTTTGGTATGAAGGGCTTAAGGTACAACGCACCAGAAGTGGAAAGGGTAAGATTACTTCTTGGGAGTCCTTAAAACGTAAACTACGTAAGAGGTATGTCCCAACTACACACAAGTTATCCTTATACAAAAAGATTGCTAACCTTGTGCAAGGTAAAATGAGTGTTAGTGAATACATAGATGAGTTTGAGAACTTGGTTCTAATGGGAGAAGTAGAGGAGAATGAAGAAATAAAAATGGCTAGGTTCTTGCGTGGTTTAAATCGTAGTATAGCCAATACGGTTGATTTGTGTCCTTATTCTGATTTTGACACCTTATGTGGGTTGTGTCTAAAAATTGAGGCACAAGGGAAGGGAAGACATGAGGGTGAGTCTAGTAAGAATCATACTTGGTCACGAACGGATGATAGTAATAGAGTCAATCCTACTAATACTAATCAACCCCTTGTGATTAAGGGTAACCCCGCACCCCCACCTCAGTCTACCCCCAAAACAACCACTGAAACTAGTCTATCTAAGGTACGTTGTTTCAAATGTCAAGGGTTTGGTCATTACAAAAACGCATGCCCTAACAAAAGAGTTGTGACCTTAAGAGAGGTAATCACCATTAGGGATGAAATATGGGAGGAGGAACAACGTATAAGAGCCGTTTTTAATGTTAATGAGGAAGGGGAGGAAGAGGAAGAAGACTTTGAGGCTTATGAACCCCCGGCTTATGACACACTCCTAGTACTACGTACTCTACATGCTAACCCAATTCAACATGACACTGAACAGAGAGACCAACTGTTCCATACTAAGTGTCAAGTTAAAAACAAATGGTGTAGCCTAATCATTGATGGAGGAAGTTGTACCAACGTTGCCTCAACTGAAATGGTGGACAAACTAGGTCTAGCTACTACCAATCACCCTAGCCCTTATGCATTACATTGGTTAAACAACGGGAACAAGGTAAGGGTCAATAAACAAGTGAGGGTTGGTTTAACCATGGGATCCTACGTTGATGAGGTTCTATGTGATGTTATACCTATGGACGCTTGTCACATACTATTAGGCCGTCCTTGGCAGTTTGATAGGGACGTAGTTCACCATGGGAGGAGGAATGAGTATGAGTTGAATGATAAGGGAAAGAAAATTATACTCAAACCCATGACCCCTCAAAGTGTGTGTAACATGTTAGCTAACAAAGTCGGAAAACCCAGCCTTTCAATGTTTGCTAATAAAGAGTTGGGAGGACTTGCTGTAGAAGAGGGGGAGTTGGAAGCCACCAAGGAGGAACCCATTAAGATTAAGAGTGGTAGTAAAGAAGAGTGGCAAAAGGAACAAGATGCTATTATCTCTAACGCAATACCATCCTGTTTAATGCCTAGTAAAGATCATGAGATCTTAAAGTATGAGGAGGGTAAGGTCAAGGACATGGATAACACCTTAGTTTGTAACAACACACATTCAACCACCTTGGATGCAGGCACAATTGGATTTGAGATTTGGAAGGACTACTACTCCATGGAGGCTGAAGCACTTACCAAACACAAGACTAACTCTTTTGATACTTTTGATGAGCTTATTTTGCAGGTAAGACCTCCTTCTAAAGGAAACCTCCTTTGCACCCCAAGGCATCCTAATTCAGGATACATAATGAGAACGGCCTACAAAGGAGAGCACAACAAAAACAAAAGCGCAAGGCTCTTCATAAGGGATGACTTGTCTTTGGCTAATGTAAGTATGAAGGAGTTCCCAAACCAAGGAAAGGGCAAATGGAAGTCACAACCAGAAGTTCCGCACAAGGGTAATCACAGAACTCACAAGTTGAAGTTGCCGGATGGGTATGGAGTTCAAGTCACCTTCCTAAAAGAAGAACTTCTTCTATACCTTGATAAAGATAACGTTTCAGAATTGAGGACAATTCCTTGTCAAGGGGGAGGAGATGATCCGAATCAAGAAGCCACTAATCCAAGTAAGGAAGTTCTAAAGAGCTCAACTGAAGAATACTAGCTCGTACTTAAGCTTAGGCCAGCTAGATGTGCAATAATAAGAAGTTATCTTCAATAATGGAGCTAGCTTGAATTTGAGCTGAATAAAGGAGCAACTAATCAAGATAAAGTGAAGACATTAACTTAGGGTCTCAATCATTCAAGCATGAGTAATGGACTGAAGTTAAGAAGGTTTTAGAGCTGATTGTGTTCTCATGGCTTACACGGTCAAAAGGCTCTCTTGTTAGCCTTGTTTTTGGCTCCTTGTTCACACCTTTGCCGCGCCTCATTACTCCTACTCAAGCTTTGTTTTCATCTCCATGTTCACATAAGAAGACCACGGCTGATTACTCTTCACTTAGCATAGTTATTAGCTCCAAGTTCACATCTCTTTGTTATTAGCTCCCTACTTTGTAATTAGCTCCATGTTCACATAGCTTTAGTCTTTGTTTTTGTCACCCTTAACCAACCGGTTTAAGGGCCCTTTGTAGGCTATAAATAGCCACTTAGTTGAATGAATAAAACATCCAATTTGCAAATTAAAACTTGAGTAAAGCTAAGCTTTCTGTTTCGTCCTTGTAGTTTACAAGACAAAGTCTAGAGTGAGTCGCGTTACAAGCTCTAAACTCGCTATTTCAATCGAGTGTTTGATCTAGGAAACCGCTTTGTTGAAGTATAGGTCTACTTCACCTAGCATACTATCCTTGGTTACGGTTTATCCTTCCTTAAAACTATCCTTTCTTTCTGTTTTGGTTACTCATTCACGTTCCATTTCAGAATACTAATACTACTTCATATTCTTGTTTCAAAGTTCATATCAACTCACATCAGGTTCCCTTCTTGCTTGGAAGCGAGAATTCCTGGGCTGGTAGTTCTCCCACGCCTTCTTTAGGTGTTCCAAGAAGTTAGGGTCTTCAAAGTTGATGTGAGTTAAGATGAACTTTGAAACAACAACGTGAAGAATGATAGTGATCTGAAATGAACGTAAACAAAGTAACAAAATAGATTGTAAGGATAGTTTGTGATGATGAATAAACCGTAACCAAGGGATAGTATGCTTAGTGAAGTAGACCTATACTTCAACAAAGCGGGTGCTAAATCAAACACGCGATTGAAGTAGCGAGTTTAGAGCTTGTAACGCGACTAACTCTAGACTTTGTCTTGTAAGCAACAAGGACGTAAAAGAAAGCAATGCTTTACTCAGTTTTGTGTATAAATCTTGTGTCTATTGTTGTGTCTTATTCATCCAAATAGATGGCTATATATAGCCTACAAAATGACCCTAAAACCGGCTGGTCAAGGGTGACAAAAACAAAGTACAATGGTGATAATAACAAAGCTTTAGGAGCTAATAACAAAGCTTAAAGAGAGCATGAAGACGCGGCACCCATGTGAACTAGGAGCTAAAAACAAAGCTAACTATGTGAACACAATCAGCCCATAATCATCCTCATAACTTCAGTACACTCCCCATGCTTGAATGAGTGTGAACCCAAGTTAATGCCTTCATAAGACCTTGACTATTTGCCCTTTTACTCGTCCCACATACGAGCTAGCTCACCATTTGAAGTAGGCATACTACTAAGCTGGTAGGAGGTGCTAATGTAGCTGAACTAGGACCATTAGGAGCTAAAGTGACTTCATTGAACTCCTCAATTCTGAAATGCCATCATCATCAAGGTAAGGATAGAGATCTCCCACTTTGAACGTGGCTTGAGCTCCATAATCATCCGGCAACTTCATCTGCAAGCATTGTTGTTTCCTTTGTATGGAACTTCTGGTTGTGGCTTCAACTTGTTCTTTCCTTTGTTTGGAAACCTCTCCTTTCTCAAGTGAACCAAAGCCAAATCACCCTCTTGGAAGAGTCTCGTTTTTCTGTTTTTGTTGGGCCTTCCTTTGTAGGCTTCTCTAGTTATATACTCTGGAATAGAATGCCTTGGGACACAAAGATGGTTTCCTTTAAAAGGAGGATCTTCCTGCAAAACAAACTCATCAAAAGTACCAAGAGAACCAGCCTTGTACTCGGTAAGTACATCAGCATCCATGGAGTAGTAGTCCTTCAAATTCTCAAATCCAAGCGTGCTTGCATCTAAGGTGGATGAGTGTAGGTGGTGACAAGATAAAGCATTAGCCAAAACATTGTTCTTACTATTTTCATCCCTTGAGATTTCATGATCTCCACTAGTTGTCAAACCGGCGGGTAATTCATTAGGAATGACGACACCCAGTTCCTTTAATTGTTTCCCTCCAAGCTCATTATCAACCTTAATTGGTTCTTCTTTAGTAATCATAATGGCATCCAATTCTTCCTCTTCTATGGCAAGTAATCCCCCATGTTTACTGGCAAACATTGAGAGGTTGGGTTTTTTGACTCGATTAGCTAACATGTTACCTACGTTTTGAGGTGTCATGGGTTTGAGCACAATTTTCTTTCCCTTATCACTTAATTCATACTCATTCCTTCTCCCATGGTGAACTACGTTCCTATCAAACTGCCAAGGACGGCCTAACAGTATATGACAAGCATCCATAGGAATAACATCACATAAGACCTCATCAATATAGGAGCCCATGGTCAAACCAACCCTCACTTGTTTAGTGACCCTCACTTTGTTCCCGTTGTTTAACCAATGTAGTGCATAAGGGTTAGGGTGATTAGTAGTAGCTAGACCTAGTTTGGTTACCATTTCAGTTGAGGCAACGTTAGTACAACTACCTCCATCAATTATTAAACTACACCATTTGTCGTTCACTTGACACTTAGTATGGAATAGTTGGTCTCTTTGTTCGGTGTCATGTTGGATGGGGTTAGCATGTAGAGTACGTAGTACTAAGAGTGTATCATAAGCTGGGGGTTCATAAGCCTCAAAATCCTCCTCTTCCCCTTCCTCTTCCTCGTTAACATTGAAAACAGCCCCTATACGTTGTTCTTCTTCCCATATTTCGTCCCTAATAGTGATCACTTCTCTTAAGGTCACAACTCTTTTATTAGGACAGGCGTTCTTGTAGTGACCAAAGCCTTGACACTTGAAACAACGTACCTTGGACAAACTAGTTTCAGTGGGTGTCTTGGTTGTGGGTTGAGTCGGGTTACTCTTAATGACAAGGGGTTGATTAGTGTTAATGGAATTGGTCTTGTTACTCCCCTCACCTTGTGACCAAGTATGACTCCTACTATATTCATTCTCATGTTTTGTCTTCCCTTGTGCCTCAATTTTTAAGCACAGCCCACATAATGTATCAAAATCAGAATAAGGGCATAAATCAACCGTATTAGCAATACTATGATTTAACCCACGTAAGAACCTAGCCATTTTTATCTCTTCATTTTCTTCTACTTCCCCCATTAGTACTAAGTTCTCAAACTCGTCAATGTATTCACTAACACTCATTTTTCCTTGAACGAGATTAGCAATCTTTTTGTATAAGGATAACTTATGTGTGGTTGGAACATACCTCTTACGTAGTTTACGCTTTAAGGACTCCCAAGAAGAAATCTTACCCTTTCCATTCCTGGTGCGTTGCACCTTAAGCCCTTCATACCAAAGGGAAGCCCCTTTGCTTAGCTTTAGGATTGCATATTTGCACCTCGCCTCGTCCTCCAGGTCCTTGAAGTCAAAGAGCTTCTCCATGTTTCTCTCCCATTCCAAGTAGACTTCAGGATCAGTACCACCATTGAACTCAGGAAGTTCATTCACTTTGATCTTGTCCACCGGTTCCCTTCTTGCTTGGAAGCGAGAATTCCTGGGCTGGTAGTTCTCCCACGCCTTCTTTAGCTGTTCCAAGAAGGTAGGATCTTCAAAGTTCAATACTCCTGCCATGCTTTACGTCTAAAGGAAGACCAAAGCTCTGATACCACTAATGATGTGAGTTAAGATGAACTTTGAAACAACAACGTGAAGAATGATAGTGATATGAAATGAACGTAAACAAAGTAACAAAATAGATTGTAAGGATAGTTTGTGATGATGAATAAACCGTAACCAAGGGATAGTATGCTTAGTGAAGTAGACCTATACTTCAACAAAGCGGGTGCTAAATCAAACACGCGATTGAAGTAGCGAGTTTAGAGCTTGTAACGCGACTAACTCTAGACTTTGTCTTGTAAGCAACAAGGACGTAAAAGAAAGCAATGCTTTACTCAGTTTTGTGTATAAATCTTGTGTGTCTTATTCATCAAAGTTTACGGCTATATATAGCCTACAAAGTGTCCTTAAACCTGGCTGGTCAAGGTGATAATAACAAAGTTACATGGTGATAATAACAAAGCTTTAGGAGCTAAAAACAAAGCTTAAAGAGAGCATTAAGACGCAGCACCCATGTGAACTAGGAGCTAAAAACAAAGCTAACAAGGAGCAATTAGACGTGCACACTATGTGAACACAATCAGCCTCAAACATCCTCTTAACTCCGGTGTACTCCCCATGCTTGAATGAGTGTGAACCCAAGTTAATGCCTTCATAAGACCTTGACTTATTTGCTCCTTTATTCGGTCCAAGCTCGAGCTAGCTCAATAATTGAAGACGGCACACTACTAGGCTTGAAGGAGGAGCTAAGGTGGCTGGATTAGGACTATTTGGAGCTAGTGTTACTTCATTGAACTCTTTGGTAGCTTCTTCATTCGGATCAACTTAGCAGTAACAATGCTATAGTCTAGTGCTCTTTCGCATTTTTTGGTGTTGGGGTACATTCCCAAAGTGAGTATCGCTTCGAGTCCCTGACAGATTCTTGTCTTCGACTAAGCCGAGTACTAGGACACACTATAGAAATGAGGCTAGTTTTTGAAAGTCTTTGGATTATGTGAGTGGATGGAGAACTTCTGGCTAGGAGAAGCCCCCAGGACGACAAAGCGAACTGTTGAAAACATGACAGTGTCGTGACAGGAATGATGGTGCTTTTTAAATTTGTGTCAATGTGGGTGGTTGTGCCTTTGTCAAAAGGCTGCCTACGTATTCACGTGTAGTGAAATCAAACCGAGCCGTAGTTCAGTGGATTGAAAGATATGTTATGGTGCCTAGTCTATTAGGCCTTTGTGTGTAACTAGCCATAGAGATGGTGTAGGCTAGGTGCATTCCCAATGATGTCTTGATCAAAGGGCTAGAATAGTTAGGATGTTGATCCTGTGACTGAGAGCGTTCTCTAGGGTAGCCCCCAGAGGTGGTGTGAACTATTTGGGCATGTTCTATGCCGACCGCAGGTTGAGTTCCCGTGTTTGGGGCTGGTATTTGGTTTTGGATGTTTTTGGAAATGTGGATCTAGGTCGTAAGTGGCTTTGATGATTTGAAATCTGGAGCTCGATTTTGTGGAGCTAAGGCTTCGAGGGTAAGGTATTGCAATGTGGTAGGAAAGGGGGAAGTCGAGTAAAAAATGACTCAAACTTCGATCGGGGTAGGTTTGATAATGCGGGATCTGATTTCCATGTCTGGCCCTAATGGTTAGGGTGTGTCCTATGGAGCTTGAATCCTCAAGGTTCTGGGCTGTCTCTTAGCCTAGGTCTCGGGAAGGCCTTGAAGGTGGTAATGTGGGAAGGCTAAATGTGGTGTTAGCTGACTAGCTGATTGTCACCCTTCTATTTGATGGTATGGGCATCGATATTTTTGAATTGACCATACCCCGGTCAAGGAACTTTCACTTGGGTTGATCGTTGACCACGGTCATGGGTTTTTGAACTTTTTTTTGGTTGACCTCTTAGCCCCGGTCATGGGATTCTTCATTCAAATTGACCGTTTAACCTCGGTCATGGGTGCCTCTTTTTTTGATGATGGTCTGCTTTTTTGTTTTGGCCTTTTGCATTTTCCTTGGACTTTTGATTTATTTTTTTTGTCCATTTTTTTTACGGCTACCCCTCTATGGTGTTGTGGGTAGATTTGGGGTTGGGCCTGATGGTTGGGTTAGGCTTTTGGGGCTAAGCCTTTGTAAGGTGTAAGCATAGTTGGTGTTTGTGTGAGTGCAACTCGCGGTGGAGTATCTACGGTAGACATGGTGGTTTGGATCTCGGTATTGTCATCATAATTCTGAGTAGGCTTGGTGGGAGCATCGTCCCGAGTTGGTTATTTTTGGCATCAAGTCTATAGAGTCATGATGCTTCTTTTTTTGGTCAGACTAAACGCCTAAGGTAGGGATTGGTTAGTCTTATTGGAGGGGTGTTTATTGTGGGAAATAGGCCTGCCTCCCGTCTTGAACCCAAACCAGGAGACTACCCAGATTTGTCATAGGATTAGATACCGCTCCTGCTAAAGGTAGTTATGTGGCTGTCTATGCCAGACATGGAACAGGTAAGGGAAAACACGGGTCTCGATTTCCTGCAGTCATTATAGATGTGCCTATAATAGTCACGTGCATGTGCTCACAGTGTATAATGGTGTTCGTCACGTTCTCGGAAACACATAAAGAAAGCATATATGAGAGATCGAAAAAAAACTGATATTATTGGATTGTGAAAAGAGGACAGAATACAGTTGACTCTGACTCTAACTTTGAAATTGAAAGAAATAGTAGATCCTAGACTCGGACTCAGACTCGGACTTAAATCAAATCCGGACTCTTGGATGAAGTTGTCAGTAGTCTTCGGCTTCTAAGGACTCAAGTGGATGTCCAGTATAGCCTTCGGTAGAAGTTTCACCCAGATTCTCATTATGTCGAAGATCGTCTTCAATCCTAGTGCCCATTTTGGTAAGCACCGCAAAGTTTGAAATGCCGGCATACCGAAGACGGACGCGGTAGGAGGGTAGGAGGTTGTTGATGAACGCCTCCACTAGTGTCTTCTCACTGGGCTTGTCTACCAGCTTAACACGCTCAGCCTGCCAACGTTGAAGATATTTGGTGAAACCCTCTGTTGGATCTTGGGCCATGACTTCTAAAGTCCGCATGGTAGTCTGAACTTCAGTATTATCAGAATAGTTTTTAGCGAACTCGGTAGCCACATCTTCCCATGTTGGGAATATTTTTTTATTAAGCCAATAGAACCAGGCTTTTAGGTATTTCCCGAGGGATGCGCCGAATAAATTGATGAACATGTCGGCTTTGACCCCCTTGATTTCCATGAATTGTTTAAAAGCTCGGAGGTGTAATAATGGATCCTCCGTTCCTTTGAATATGGGTAACCCCTCTAAGTCGAGATCCTTTGGTAGTTTCTCACTAATGGGTGTATAGTCTCGGGAGTTTTCAATACGAATGTTATTCCCTTGAAGGGCATGAAACTGTTGTTTGAGCTCACGCACTGTGCTGATCAGTTTGGTAAATGGCCCTGTATTCACCAACTCAGAATTGAGGTCTTGCCGTTCAATGACAGTTAAACGAGCATACATGGCCTCTTGGTCGGCTCCCAAGAACCCTATATGGGTTTTAAATATGGCCTGCCTACTAACCATTGTCTCCAGCAAAGCCTTCATTTCATTGATGGTGTTTTCCATGTCTCTATTCCCGGTTGTGGAATCCATACTCTGCGAGAATACCCACGTAATCAGAAATGTTGCTTCGGACCTCGAACACGCCAAGGCATAGGAAAATAGCGCGGGAGGGAAGACAAATCCGGTTTGGCTGGGGTTAGGCCCTCCTAAGACATATATGTAGGGTGCGATTCTCGGAGTGACTGTGATTAATCGCTCCGTCGGAGAATAGCCCCAGGTGAGACTAAGGACCGTGGTAGAACTCCAATGGTGTGACATCTAAGTGACTCGAAAGTGGGGTACGTGTGACAACATGTGTAAGACATGACCCTTAGAGCAACCATGATTGATCGCTCTGCTGAAGGGTAGCCCCCGAGTGGGATTTGAAGACTTTGTTAAGACTCGAGTGTCGAACCCTCAGATGTAAGGATCACAAACCTTTTGTTATAGGCCTATGCCTTGTAAAAGGTTGACTCGGTCTCGAGGAAAGGCAGACGGGGTAAGGGAAGAAACTCGCGATGTAAGATCGATAGAGTTTTGACGCTAGAGACCTTCGGCTTGACTTGAATAAGGATAGACCCTGTGATTAGGGTAGACCCTTAAGTTAAAGGATTTTTGAATTGGGATGACTCGACTAGCGGATTGAAACACGGACGAGATTCCCTTAGGAAAGGTCGTCCTGTTAGAAGGAAAGATCGCGTGGGACTTACTAGTTAGGACTCGAGTGTTTAGACGAACCTTCCATTTACGAGTGTCTGATTCGTGTTGGTTGGTTATGCCTTTAGAAAAAGGAGGACTAGGATGGGGAAGAAACCCGTGATGTAGGATCGACGGAGTTTCGACGCTATAGACCTTCGACAAATTATGAAAAGACCCGACATACGAATTACGGTAGGCCTTATAATAAGGAAGGTTTTTGAAAAGAGGTTGACTTCCTAAAATAAGAAAGGTTTTGAAAAGGGTTGAATTTTGAAAATTTGGAGGACGGTCCTGATTTTTGAAATTGGCAGCACGCCGATAGGACCAAGTTTTTTGAAATGTTGGAATATTTGGGATTTTGAAAATTTGAATTTCAAAAAATAAATTTCCGAAAATTTGAAAAATCGAAAACGGGATTCCGAAGATTTGAAAATCGAAAACGGCATCTCGAAGATTTGAGAATTGAAATAGAATTTTGAAGATTCAAAAATCAAAATGGAATCTCGAAGATTTGAAAATCGAAATGGAATCTCGAAGATTTGGAATTTTTGAAGATTTGAAAATCGAAATGGAATCTCGAAGATTTGAAAATCGGAATGGAATTTTGAAAATTCGAAAGTCGAATGAGGATCGAAAATTCAAATATTGAAATGGACAGCATGCCGGCTAGAAAATAGGCTTGTTTTGAGTCAAATCTTAAGTCTTAATTTCGGCAGCATTTCGATTTTTTTCAAAATTGAATATTTTTGGAAAAGATGCATTTTTGAAAATGACGGTTTTTGAAAACGACACGGAAACCAAGTAGCACATAGTCACGCAAGCATTATAACGACACCATGTATGCTTTACACTAAGTCTCGTTCGGTCTAAATAGGGTCTATACCAATGCGCATGGCCTTTTCGAGAATCGGGACGGACTTCCTAAGTCGAGTTGATCTTAGAACATGCCGCGAAACCCATACGAATTACCCATGAGCACCTTGACATATCCATTTTGGAGTATATCACGGTATAGTGCGACGTCGGTCACCAGTACCGGCCCGGGTAAAAATGGTGTTATGCATGAACCGTAAAACTAACACGCGTATTGTACTAATCGAACGATTTCTCCTCGAGTCTCACCCTGAGGATCCCGATGGTAAAGCACACATCAGACTTCTCTAGCGGAGTCGCCAAATTGTGGACATGACATAGGTCCACCCCGACGCGGCCACACGCGGGTTTGGGCGGCGAAATGTTTCCCGTGTGAGATGGTTCTCGGGTTGAAATTTAAGTCGAATTAGGAGTCGCCGCCGAACTTCGTGGGAGTTCGGGCTCATTCGAACCCATGCTATATCGTTGTGGATCGTGCACAAAGTACGGCCCATTTCGATTTCAGAGTTTATGGGGTTCGTCCCTTTGCATTGCGATACCGATACCGTCATTATCGGTTACCGTGTATTGAATGACTCTCGTGCGCCAACGGTTTTGGGCATCCGGAAACCGAGGTTCCGAGTAAGGGGTGAGGGTACGTGTTGGGAAGCCCACTAAGGACACCCAACCCCGCCCGCACTTAGCGGCCTCTACTAAGACATCGTTCGATTTTATAATACGCGCGTTAGTAATCCGCTAAAATGTTATCCACGATGTAGTCCAAAAGGGGACCACTCGATCAAGTCATTGTCGGGAGTCGATCGAGTGACCCTGTTACAGACCTTCTTCCTCGTTTTTGGAGTACTACTCGATCGAGTGGGATATGGCATTCGATCGAGTACCTCCTGTTTGAACTGCTGCTCAGTTTCGAAATGATGGCAATTTTGAGATTTATAATTTGTTTAAAAACCGATTGTCAACCGAGTCGAATATAAATATGGCATGATTTATATTCGGCTCTGTTTTCGGTACCCATAACATTTTTATGGTTACGAGTCCGACATCGGGAGTTTTTGAAAAAAAAAGATGTTGTAAGATTGTTTTGAATTGGATTAGGACGAGGTTGATTCCCTCCGCGTCACGATGTCATAATCAATCCTTTCGGATCGTGTGACTATCGATTTTGCGTCAATGGGTCTCGTACCAATCTCGAAAATGGTATTGGACATGTTCAACTACGTGCTACCACGATCACGTTACGCCCTTGAGTGCTTAGGGTGACGCTCCTCGTAAGGGCGCCACCGCCGTTGCTACTCGTAAAAGGATTAAACGGACTTGGGGCGGTAACCGTAGTTAAACGCGTTCAATCCAAAAACGATTTTTGTATTTATATAATTATACACGGTATTAATTAGTTAAAACGATAATAAATAAACGATAATAATTTTAATAACAAAAATTAAAATGGTTAGTAACAAAATAAAAAATGTTAGTATTAGTATCGTTATTATCGATTAATTAGTAAACGTATACATAAATATATATATATAGAGAGAGATGGGTTCTAATGAGTCCCTTATAAAAATTGAGTCCCTAAGTCCTCATCTCCAACGGATGAGATGAGAATGGATGGACAAGATGCATCCTAATATTTTGTATTTAAAAAAAAGGAAGATTTAGCATCCTAAAATAACTCCCATGATTTTTGGAAACAATAACTCCCATAATCACTTTCATTCTCATTCATTCATTCACGTTACAGGTTTATCAAAACCTAAAAAAAAATGCTCCCATCGATCATCACGTTCGTTCATTCATTCATTCAATCAAATCTGTGCTCGAAATTCCGTTACTATGAATTCAATGATCGCGACATCTTCATTAACTGTTGATAAGCAATTCATCGAGTATAACAATGGTGAGTTTCGATATTGCTTTCATGTTTTGCGTCAATTTTTATTCATCATCTTGATTAATTTGCGTCAATTTTCATGTTGATATTGCTTTCATGGTCGTGTCATTCATGTTTTGCGTCAATTTTCATGTTGATATTCCTTTCATGGTCGTGTCATTCATCATAGATTCATATGCAAATCGTAGAACACACAAACGGTGGGTATATGCTTTGTAATTTATACTGGAATCGCCATGAAAGTCATTAAGATGCTACTCAATTATTAGTTTTTACGTTTACAATATGGAAAACTGCATACTGTTAAATGCCTGATTCATCAAATGAAATTTACGCACGCACAATATATTGAGTTATTGTAGTTCATATACTGCATTACTTTAGTGTAGAGCATCTGTTACTTTAATGTCTATCATCTGTTACTTTAATGTCTATCATCTGTTACTTTATATGATGTGAGTTAAGATGAACTTTGAAACAAGAACGTGAAGATGGATTAGTATTCTGAAATGAACGCAAACAAAGTAACCAAAACAGAATGTAGGGATAGTTTAAGGATGAATGAACCGTAACCAAAGGATAGTATGCTTAGTGAAGTAGACCTATACTCCAACAAAGCGGGTGCTAAATCAAACACGCGATTGAAGTAGCGAGTTTAGAGCTTGTAACGCGACTTACTCTAGACTTTGTCTTGTAAACAACAAGGACGTAAAAGAAAGCTTAGCTTTACTCAGGTTTTTGGTATGAAAATTGGATGCCTTATTCATTCAAATGGATGGCTATATATAGCCTACAAGAGACCCTTAAACCGGCTGGTTAGGGTGACAAAAACAAAGTTCACAACCATGTGAACATGGAGCTAATAACAAAGCTAGGAGCTAATAACAAAGCTTAACCAAGAGCAATCAGCCGCGGCACCTTGTGTGAACATGGAGCCAAAAACAAAGCTTGAGGATGTGCACACTATGTGAACATAGCCATGGTGTGAACCCAAGTTAATGCCTTCAATTAACCTTGACTTCTTTGCTCTTTTATTCGTCCCCATACGAGCTAACTTATTACTTGGAGGAGGCACACTACTAGGCTGGTAGGAGGTGCTAATGTGGCTTGACTAGAGCTATTAGGAGCTAGTGTTACTTCATTGAATTCTTTAGCCTCTTCATTCGGATCATCTCCTCCCCCTTGAAAAGGAATTGTCCTCAATTATGAAATGCCATCATCATCAAGATAAGGAGAAAGATCTTCCACATTGAACGTGGCATGAACTCCATAATCATCCGGTAATTCCACTTTGTAAGCATTGTCGTTTACCTTTGATATGATCTTATAAGGACCTTCTGCTCGTGGCATCAACTTATTCTTCCTTTTGCTTGGAAACCTCTTTTTTCTCAAGTGAACCCAAACTAAGTCACCCTCTTGAAAAAGTTTTGGTTTCCTGTTCTTGTTGGACCTTCTTTTGTATGCTTCATTTACCTCCTTGATCCTTTCTCGAATTTGCTCGTGGAGTTTTATCATAGCCTTCAGTTTGGACTCCGCATCTTTGTGGACTAACTCATCCTTAGGTAGAGGAATCAGGTCCAAAGGCATGTAAGGATTGATCCCATACACGGCCTCAAAAGGAGAATGAGAAGTAGCATAAGTAGGAGAGCGATTGTAGGCAAATTCAGCATGGGCAAGCTTGGTATCCCAATCCTTTTGAGTCTTACTTACAAGGCCTCTTAACAACGTCCCCAAAGTGCGATTGGTAACTTCGGTTTGTCCATCTGTTTGTGGATGATGAGAAGTGCTAAATAAGAGCTTGGTTCCCACCTTCCTCCATAGAGTGTTCCAAAAATAACTAAGGAACTTTGAATCACGATCAGAGACAATGGACTTGGGTACTCCATGGAGACGTACCACCTCTTTGAAGTATAAGTCAGCTACATTGCTAGCATCATCCGTTTTGTGGCAAGCAATGAAGTGAGCCATCTTTGAAAACCGATCTACCACCACCATGATAGCATCCTTTCCTCTAGCGGTTCTTGGTAATGCTACAATGAAATCCATGGACACATCTTCCCATGGTCTATTAGGAGTGGGTAAGGGCATGTAGACTCCAGGTTTGAAAGAACTTTTGGCAAATTGGCAAGTCACACACTTGCTCACTACATGCTGGACACTCCCTTGCATCTTTGGCCAAAAGAAGTGCTCCTTTAAGACCTCCAAGGTTCTTGTGATGCCAAAATGACCCACTAATCCTCCTCCATGAGTTTCTCTAACCAGCAACTCTCTAATGGGATGTTTGGGTACACAAAGGCGGTGTCCTTTGAAAAGAAATCCCTCCTGCAAAACAAACTCATCAAAAGCTCCCTCCTTGCATTTGGTGAAAGTTTCACCAAAATCAGCATCATTGTTGTAGTAGTCTTTTAGAGTTTCAAATCCGAGCAACCTCACATCCAAAGTAGATAGTAGAGTGTAGCGGCGGGATAGTGCATTTGCTACTACGTTACTTTTACCATCTTTGTACTTTGAAGAGAAATGAAAGGATTGCAAGAACTCCACCCACTTGACATGCCTTGGACTTAACTTTTGCTGGTCATTGATGTACTTTAGGGACTCATGATCTGAATGGAGAATAAAATGGTTAGTACGAAGATAATGACTCCAATGATCAAGAGCTCTTACTATGGCATAGAACTCCTTGTCGTAGGTGCAATAGTTCAGCCTTGCTCCATTGAGTTTCTCTGAAAAGTAGGCAATGGGACGCCTATTTTGCACAAGAACAGCGCTAATTCCTACTCCACTAGCGTCACATTCCACCTCAAATGGTTGAGAGAAATCCGGAAGGGCTAAGATAGGAGCGGAACATAACTTCTCTTTGATGGCTTCAAAGGCTTCTTGGGCAGCTTTGGACCAAACAAACGCGCCTTTCTTCAAGCATTCGGTGATAGGACTTGTGATAGTGCTAAAGTCCTTAATGAATCTCCTGTAAAAAGAAGCCAAACCATGAAATGACCTTACTTCTGTAATGGTGGAAGGGATTGGCCAAGTACGTATGGATTCCACTTTGGTTTGATCAACTGACACTCCTTCTTTGGACACTACGTAGCCAAGGAACACTACGCTTTCCACAAAGAAAGCACACTTCTTCTTTCCAAAGAGTTGTTGCTTGCGAAGTGTTGTAAATAGTAGTCTTAAGTGCTCCATATGCTCCTCCAAAGACCTGCTATACACAAGAATATCATCCAAGTAAACCACAATAAAGCGACCTAAGTAGGCCTTAAGTATTTCGTTCATTAGCCTCATGAACGTGCTTGGAGCGTTGGTGAGACCAAATGGCATGACCGTCCACTCATAGAGTCCATGCTTGGTTTTGAAAGCGGTCTTCCATTCATCTCCTTCCCTCATTCTGATTTGATGGTACCCACTTCTTAGATCAATTTTGGAGAAGACCACTGCCCCATGAAGCTCGTCCAACATATCATCCAACCTTGGAATAGGAAATCTATACTTGATGGTGATGTTGTTAACGGCTCTACTATCCACACACATTCTCCAAGTCCCATCTTTCTTAGGTACTAAAAGGACTGGAACAGCACAAGGACTAAGGCTCTCCCACACATACCCTCGACTCATTAACTCATCAATTTGCCTTTGTAATTCCTTAGTCTCCTCCGGATTAGACATATATGCTGCCTTGTTGGGTAAGGCTGCTCCTGGAATGAGATCGATTTGGTGTTCTATACCTCTAATAGGTGGTAAACCAACGGGTAATTCCTCGGGGAAGACATCCTTAAACTCGTGTAACAACTCCTCAAATGGCTTTCCTCCAAGCCTATTCTCAACTACTACGGGTTCCTCTCTAGCCACCATGACAAAGACACGCTCCCCCCCTTGTAAAGCCAGTTCTACTTCACTCTCACTCGCAAAGATGGTAAGGTTAGGCTTCTTGGTTTTGTTGGAGGTCATAGCTCTAACAGCTTGGGAAGTCATAGGTTTTAGAATGATTTTCTTTCCCTTATCCCTCAACTCGTATTCATTTTTTCTCCCATGGTGTACCACATCCCTATCAAACTGCCAAGGACGCCCCAAAAGTATATGACAAGCATCCATAGGGATAACATCACAAAGAACTTCATCGACATAAGACCCCATAGTTAAACCTACTCTTACTTGTTTTGTGACCTTAATTTTGTTTCCATCATCTAACCAATGTAATGCATACGGTCTAGGGTGATTAGTAGTGGTTAGACCTAACTTAGTTACCATTTCAGTAGAGGCAACATTCGTACAACTACCTCCATCAATAATCAAACTACACCATTTGGTATTAACTAGACACTTAGTGTGAAAGAGTTGATCTCTTTGTTCGGTGTTGTGTGGAATGGGTTTAGCATGAAGTGTACGTAGTACTAAAACATTACCATACGTTGGGAGCTCATAGTCTTTTCCTTCTTCCTCCTTTTCTCCCAAGTAGACTACAGGACCAGATGCGCTATTGGACTTAGAAATTTCGTCCATTTTGCCCACCGGTTCTCTCCTTAGGCTTTCCAAGA